>VYXB01007950.1:1129073-1156577 GCA_013397135.1 Pachyramphus minor | reverse complement strand
CCGCCTGGCTCCGCGCAGCCGCCGCCCGCCGGGGCGGAGGGTCCCGGGGGGAGGGTCCCGGCTCCTGACGGTGCCCCGAGGCGGGGCGATGATGCGAGGCCGCCGCCTCCGCGCTGCCTGCGGCCAAGGGGGGAGCNCGTCCTGCTGCCTGCCTGCCGGAGGAGGAGACCCGCTCCCCTTGCGGGGCCCGGCCTGCCTCGGGCCGCTTCGGCGAGGGGTGCTCTCCCACATCGCCCTCCCTGTCACCGGCCTCCCGGCCCCTGGCAGTGCCATCTTTGGGGCCCGTGCCTCTCGGGAGCCGAGCGCGGTTCCATCGGCCGGAGCGGGGTTTTCGGGTGTTTTCCGCCCCGGGTGCGATCCCGGCGGTGAGGGAGAGCGATGCTGAGCCAGTGCCGCCGGGATGGGCTGTGGGAGCGGAGGGGCGGCGGGCGGGGGTCCCGCTCCGGAGGGACGCCACACCGGATAAAAGTCGGGGGAAGCGGTGGTGGGTGAAACGGAACTGAAGCGGTGGGGGGAGGCCGGGGAGGGGGCACCGGGGGCGGCATCGCATCCCAGCGTGTGCCCGGGGACACGGCATCGCTCCGGCCCCGCTCCGCCGGACCCTGTCTGTGACGCAGCCCCTGGTCGGCGCGGGATGCGGGGGAGCACGCCGGGATCCTTCCTCTCACCAAGCAGCGTGCTTGCCTTGGCTCCCGCGCCCGGCCCGCCGGGATGGGGCACCCGCCGGGTCTGGGCCGGCGGCTCCAGCTGGAAGGAAACTTTCTTGGCTCCGGTTAGCTGGGAGGGTGAGCGGTAACCCCCAGCTGAGGGGAAAGATCTCTTGTTCTCCATGTTCTCCGTGCGTTCCCCCGGGTCTTGCAGGGGGTCCTCCCAGCCCTGCTTGGGTACAGATGGCGGGTGTGCCCAGCACAGCGAGGTTCAGAGGCGTTTAATAACCATTGTAAGAAAGACTAATCGGACACAGGCCTTAAATGTCCAGATCGTGCCTTCTTTACGTGTTGGCTTGGTTTTCTCCTTTTTTGTGTTTGGGTATTGCTCACTGAGCAATTGTTGTTTTTTTTAATTCATAAAACAAAAAACACTTCTAGATACCAAAAGAAAGAAATCCAGTGCCCCATTAGCATTTTTTCTCTTAGGAGAACAATACAGGCTCACTGTAAGCTTGCCCAAACATGGGCTGCCTTTTATTATATATTGGTACAGTGCCTAGTGCAGTAAGGTCCTCTTTTGACTGAGTTCAAAAGCTAAGCACAGGGAAAAAACTCAGTGGCACGCTGCTAATCGTGATACATTTGTCACAAATACCACCTGCCGACAGGCTGGGATTTCACAAAGAAATCTCAGAGAAAGGTGGAATGCTTTGAACAAACCCAGTTTGTCTGTCTGTTTGAGACAGCATATGCTCGTTGTCTCAGGTTGGCTTCAGTCACTTGCATGGCTCTTGAAAGTTGTGTTGTTCAAAGTGTCTGGTACTTTTTTCTTTTTTAATGTTGGTGTCTGCATTTTTTTAAGAAAAAGAAAGTTAACAACTTTGTGATTGAGTTGAAAGCCTGTGTGACATCTAACTGTCAGTGTGAAAACAGCTGCCTGTCTGCATTAAAGATCACAGGGCAACTTACCTTGTTGTAAAACGTTGCTGTATGTCTTTGGTCCTAGACACCTGTGTGTACCTGTAGCCTGAGGAGATGCTACATGAAACCAATCTGTCTGCTTTAGGTGTTTACAGAATTAGGTCTTCATTGGTGGGTTTCCTCATCTGAGGCATTTTTTTATCATCATTGCTTGTAGGATATCATATTTGATATTGCAAACTTGACATTGTTCACCTTAAATTTATTGCAGTTGTAATCCAAAGGTGCAAAAGCAGAAAGCTTTTAATTAACAAGTTAGCTGGAGGAGGAGGAGGGGCTGGGTTTGTTGTTAAGCACCCCAATTTGACCTTTTTTTGAAATATTCATCTTTATTGAAAGAATTGCAAGGGGGGAAAGGAAGTAGGATTTAACTTCTGTTCCAATAGCCTTCTCAGTTGCTGGTTTTTATTTCAGTGCTGATTGAAGTACTTGTGAAAATTGCTCACCTGCAGGAAACATGAGGTCACAGTACGTCACGGCGCCCACGGTCACTGTCCTTCTGTTCCTACTGTGGATCCAGTCATCAACAGGCTGCAATAAGGCTCTCTGTGCCAGCGACGTCAGTAAATGCCTGATACAGGTAAAGTCGTGTTTCCTTTCTTTGCTTTTGAGTGGTGTTCAAGAAACAATTCTGAAGCTGTGTCCCGAAAAGGTCCAGTGATACAAATAACTGGTATTTTATATTAAGTAATGTCTCTTCAAAGAAGTTAATTTGGTCTCTTTCCCATATAAAATGCAGGTTAACAACCATTTATTTTATAGAGATAGATGATACGAAGTGCATGTTTATATGGGCATATGTCTTTTTTATAATGGAAACTTTTTCAAGCTGAGGACAATGGTTGCTGGGTTATTGTGTAGAAGCCACTACGAGTTACAGTGTTAGTTTTCAGTCTCTTTCTTCTTTATTAGTGATTATTACGAAAAGCAGCAATTTGAAACAGACATTTTATTAGAAGGGTTGCTGTGGGCAACAGTCATTTTTTAAGAAGATATCTGCAATATCAGGAGTTCAAATGTTCAAAGCTTACAGTCTTCCCATATTTGTCTGAGATGTTCCCCTTAACTTCCAATTTGTCCACTTTCTTAAAACTCAGGCAGAGGGTCAGGAGTTGATGCCTGATGCTCTCTATACTATCAGGTTTGTACAATCAATTAAAAGATGCCTAAAAACCGAGCCAAATGCTTACGAGTTGAATTGGTAGGAAATGGATGTTAAACTCAAATCCAGATGCTGCTTTTGACGCACTGTGTGTCTGTCTGCAGTGCAAGAAAGAGAATGAGACCAGGTTGTTCTTCTTAGAGCAGGAGTTAAGAGATGTGGTGTGCAGGAGAGCAAAAGGGCCTTTACCAGCAAAATGGCAAGCAGTTCTGGTAACTACCAAGTATTTATTTATAAATGGTATATAGAGCATTCTTCTTGACTCCAGATTGGAAAAAAAGGAGGCTTCACGTGGTCAGCTGCAGCTTCTTTAAAAGAAGCTGTTTCCTTCTGCCTCTTTGTAGATTGGAAAAGCAATAGCAAAGAGCACAAATGTCATATGGCAGTAACATGTGAATGCTTACTGTAAATGCATGGTCACAGCCTGAAAAGAGGCTTAGAAGTGGCCTGAGGCATTTCCATGTTTACTTCATTTTATTAACTTCCGTTTAAAATTTGTCTGCTTTACAAATAAAAATACTTGCCAGATTCACGAATCCATTCCGTGGAACAAAGACTGACTGTAGGCTGAACTCTCTGGCTTCTGCACTGTCATTGCTTTAAAAAAAAAAAAAAAAATTTGTTGCTTCTTGTAACCCCACCACAGTCTGTGGAGTTTTTAAATACAGGAGCAAGAAAGCGGCTTCTGATTTTTACCCTTTCAAGCAGAACACCAGTGGTTTTGTTGGCGTGTTGGACATTGTGCACTGTGACAAACTGATGCGCTTATAAGTCCCTTCTCTTGCATTTTTTAAATCACATCTAGGATTGAAATTTTTAAGAAGTAACATGCTAATTGTGGCATTGGATGTACAAGGCACTTAAATAGTAAATGCTACAGATTTGTTGATTCAGCGGAAATCTCTTGGTCCAGATGCTGGATTTTGGTCCTGGAAGCTGTTGGTCTGCTACTTATTTTTGTTTAAGCAAGGGGGAGAACAGGGAAGATGCAGTATCTCCTTTTCTGGTGCTAGTGATGGAGTCCCCCATCCATGAAAGCCCAAACATCTCCTTCCCAAGTAATCATCTTTTATCCAGTCACGTTTAAGACAGACACCATTTAGACTTTATTTTTATGAGCTAGTCTGAACAAAGTACGGCCCAGGAGGAGCGGAGTTAGTGCTACTGGAGTCCTTACTCAGCTGTCAATAAATGGCTGAGACTCAGCACTGCATGGAGGTGGCTCACACAACTGTGCTTTCCTTGGATGATGATGGCATCTCTGTGACAACAGAGCCCTTTGAATGCAGAGAGAGCGCTGAACTGCTTTACTTGTGATAGGTGTGTTCTCTCTTACTTTGTACGGGTGATGTGGAGTCCCTTTTTAAAGCATTTCCCTAAAATCCAAATCATATGCAATTCTCTGAGACCCTGAAGTAGCCCAGGCCACGTGAGTTGTGTGCAGTTGCAGGGGAATTACACTGTTCATTTCCACTGTCTGGCTGCTGTCTTCCTGCAAACAGGCCTGATTTACCAGTCAGTATTCATTCTTTATAGAAGAACAGATCAGGTCAGACAAGTCTGATTGTGGATATGAGGTATCCTAAAGCTTTGACTTAAAGCAATTGTGGTCTTTCTTCTTCGCTTTTTTTGTTTGTTTGTTTTAAATCTTCAGCACTGTTGTTTGTGACAGAAGCACTGCACTGGTATTTGAAGTGCATGTTATTTCCTGGAGAGATATGCAAGTAGACTATATCTATGTATTTTTCCCCCTCTAAACTCTTCTGGAAAAATCTGAACTTAAAAATAAAATACTGCGTTTAGTGAGGTTGCTTGACTGTCGCATGACATTTTTCCTTCACCGACTTTTATCACTGTTCAAGTTCAGCAAAATCCGTGTCTTGAAACCAAAATAATGTCACTTGGAGACAACTGGGGGAGCAAACAAATTGTGGATGTTTGTCATCTGCATCTGTGTGCAGAAAGTGAGGCTGCCTGTCCTGGAGACATGAGACAAGAGACCTGCTCTCACAAAAAGCATACGGTTAACATAAATATTTTTGCCAGCATGGCTAGAAGTCAGTACAGTCATTACTGCCACTCCTTAAGAGCTGCTCTGCTTAAGGGTGGTCCCTCCATAAATATTTATTTTGTTAGGTCCAGAACAGTGCATGAGATCAACAACTCACATGGATTCAGCTTTCCCCTTACATCTTGAGGCTGTAGCTTCATTGGTGCTTCTCTTTTTTCTGTAAGCAAAGAACTGTAAGAAAATAGCTTGAGGCATATCTCTGCATAAGTTCAGCCTTCACAAAGAAACTCTATGGTTTCCTGTAGAATGAGTTGTGAGACGACTTGGCAGTGTAGTGAGTGGGTCCACAAAGTTAGTTCCTTTGAAGGCTCTGGACATGGCTCCTTCCTGTGAAGATGGGATTGGGGTGTTGGAGTTTCAATAAATGGCTGTTGCTTTGCTTTTCAGGTGGGCCACCGAGCTCTGGCTGCACACAATGTGCGTGTTTCAGTATTTAATGTGGCACATCTGTTGTTGACTTGGACTTGTGGGTTGTTTCGATGTTTCCATGTGTGGAGGAGATGAAAAGGCCAGTTACACTCGCTGGGCGGAGCGGAGGCGTATATTGTGTCCTTGCAATGTGGAGGAAATCCTTGAAGGCAGAAACCTCTAGGA
Organism: Pachyramphus minor; assembly: GCA_013397135.1. Lineage (NCBI taxonomy): Eukaryota > Metazoa > Chordata > Aves > Passeriformes > Tyrannidae > Pachyramphus > Pachyramphus minor. The sequence goes on along the minus strand of VYXB01007950.1, from coordinate 1,151,119 downwards.
TGGGACATTCCCACAATTGTTCATAGCAAATGGGTTTGAGGCGAGTCCCGGTTGGTTCTTGTGGCACAGAGCTACCTGTGGGAGTCAGGCTGGGGGGGATGTCTGTGCTGGGCAGGAAGCTTCACTTTGCTGTCTCATCTGCAACAGTTCTTTAAACTACTGCTGTGTGTAGGAAACAGGCGGTGCTATAATTCAGGCATGGATTTCCGATCCTTCTGAGGAGGGGTTGTTTTGCAGGGTTTTCTCTCCCGAACACCACGTACCTGCAGCCACCTCAGCTGGTGTTGTTCCAATTTAAAATCTCTTTTCATCTTTGTCTTCTTCGCCTCCTGTTAATCGTGTGTACAAACTTGTCAGCCTGAAAGGATTTCCAAGACTTTTTAGCCCTGTGGTATGAAATAAATGCCACTCCTTAACTTCAGGGCTTAGGCATCTAAAAATTGCTTTCAGCGCATATGCTGTAGCTGTAGTACGTAATGCAGTTGGGTTAACAAAACAGCTCTGGCTGGTTTGCTTCCAGGAGATTTTCTGTTATTAAACTGTTCTAGGAAAAAAGGCTAGCTCTTTTTCTTGCACTCCCCCTTCCAGTTTGCAGAGATATTTCCAATGCCTTCAGGTCCTGCTTCTCTCTGCACTAGGAAAATAGTCTCTGTCATTCCAAGAAAGCTTTGAAAAAAAAAGCAGATGTTAAATATCTTGTAAAAATCTTTGTTTGCTCTGTGCAGCAAAAGTGTATTTATTGTACAAACATGCCTGCTTCTTATTTAGTGCTGTATTTTTAGACTATGAGGCTTATTTCTTGCCTAGCAAAATAGATTCTCCAGTGCACCTTCAGTAGTTCAGCTGGGGAATTTGCCAAGCTGACTTATGAGTAATATTTTCTTCCACTGATGCCTCACCCCCAGCTATCAACAGGGAACGTTTCTCATTCTGCCTCGCTTCACCCACATCTCATGTAAGCATTCTTTTAAAAAGATCTGGTATCCTGTACCAGTATCCAGTGTGGATGAGTCAGGCAGAAGGACTCAAAAGTGGTTAAGGAAACCATGTATGTGCAAACACGTATATGAAAAAACACACAGTTATTGCCCTGAAGAGGTGGAAGACTAATTAATTAGGTTGTTCTTTCTTCCCTTGTCTCCCTCACGTCTCAAATAAAGAAATAATAATTATTTTAAAAATAAAACCCCTTAAAAATTGCATTGCTCATAAGCCCTTCCTATAAAAATAAACTTTTTAAAATACTGGTAGGTGTAATGACACTATCCCCAAGATAGTGCTTACACATACAGATGCTATGGCTAATTATTTTAAAAATAAAACCCCTTTGCAGAATTAAAGTTAATTCTGCACTATTAATTCTTTGAGAACACTCTTCTATAAAATTGAAACAAGTTTAGTGAATTTTCTGGCTTCAATTCATATGTTGCATGTAATAGTTTACGGAAAATTGCCTCCTCCCACATACTGGCTTGTTGGTGTTTTTAATAAGTATAAAGTTGTTTGCCTGGTTTTACTGTTGAAGAATAAATAAATAGGATATTTTTAATGCTAATATATATTAATATTATTCTCTGGCCAAGGTAACAGTACTCATGGTTATTTTTAAACTTGTTTTATTCAAGCTTTTTATTCTAAAGACTGACACAATCTGTTTATTGGACAGTAAGATAAATATTTTAGAAATGCATCATTCATTCACATAAGTTGCCTTTCTAAGTTTGTGGTGCTTCCTCTTGTGGAAAAATGTGTGTATTTTATTAATAAGCCTGGTTTTCACCTTTCTCTTGGAAACAGCATAGTAATAGGTGCCATTCACAAATTTTGAGGATGACAAAGTAAAAAACCTTGGTAGCTTTCCTCTCTGTAAGTAAAAATTCAATACTTACCAGTATTCAATATTAAATATTGATATTAAATATATTAAATATTGCAGAAATGTGTGTGGAGCAGGAGTTCACTCTTAAGCAGTCAGCAGAGCAAACAGTTCACATTAAACTGTGCAGGTGACTGTTTCTCAGCATTATGTAGCACAAGCAATAGCTGGTGAATTTTGTTTCTTTGCTGGCTTCAAGAAGATTTGGGATCTGGGGTGAAGTGAATGGAAAAATAAGGAATCAATGGATTTATACTGCATTAATAAATTGTAGCATGTATGCAGCATATACATGCTACAATATATTTTGGTGTTTGTTCAGTTTTAAGCCAGAACTGAGAGCCTTTGCACCTTCATTTGCTGTATTCTGAAGGCCTGTTTCCAGCCTTCTGGCCTCATCCTCTGAAATGCACTTCTTGGTCTTCTGTGGGGCCCTTTGAGTTGGTGTGAGCAAGGGCCCCAGATATTTGCAGTTGCCAGTTTTGCAGAGTGAGGAGAGAACAGGGGTCGTACACGATCAGGTGCATATCTGTGCTGTGCCTTGCGTAGCAAACATACTCCTGACACTTGGTATAAATATGCCTCCTTTCTCTGCTACCTGATGCTTATCAACAATAGCAAGGAAATAGTTATTTCAAAAATGGAATTTTGTCCCATCAGCTTCTTCCCAAGGTGCTTCAAAAAGAAACCTCACTTAACGGATGATGTGGGTGTCTGCTTGTAAGGAGTGGTGTCCCTGACTCAGCTGTGGTTACCAGAGGTGGAACCATGGGTGGTGACTCCATGATAGGAGAATTTCAAACCAAACCACTTTCCTGCCCTTCCCTCCTGTCCATGTGTGTCTCCTGACCACACTGCAGTGTGTCCCTCCCCTGTCTCTGCAGAAAGGGATCAAAGAGTGGGGATGGGCATCATCTTCTCCCTAGCCTGGTGCGTAACAGAGATTTGCCAATGGCCCTTCCAGGAAAGCCAGGGGTGGGAAGGATCCCATGGTCAGTGTTTCCAGTAATGGGATTTTATTTTCTCACCAATTGTGCGTAACGTGATAGTTAGACAGACGTCATCAAAACCAAATTCTGAGACAGGACAACCAAAGTAACTTCTGGCTGTCCCTGTTTCGCACTATGATCTAATTCAAGCATGTGAATTATTGTCATGTAGCCACAGTCTTTTGGCCAAACTGGAATTACTAGTATGGATTTGAGCTAGAGGGAAGGAGACCACCTGGTTTTTCGCTTTCATCCACATAGGCTGTTTCCATACTTTGAGGTCCACCAGTGTATGTCTCCAGCAGGACTGCTAAACCAGTGCCTTTGGGTTTAGGTTGTATGAAGATGCCTTTATGTTTCCATGCCTTTTCCATCTTTTTAGCTTAATAAAAGAAAATTAAAGGAAAATACATGTGTATGCTACTTCACTTTCTAGAAGTCTTGGAAGTATCCCAAGGTGTCGATTTGAGGGGAGGAAGCATAGGGTTGTTTTCTTAATAGTAAAAATGAATTAGCCAGACCTGGGGCAGGAGTAATCTGGTCATTAACATTGCAAACGGAGAACAGTGTGTAACAGGCATTCAGAGACACAGAAAATTGCATTGTCAAATGACTTAAGTCAGTATTAAGTCAGTGCATTCCTTTTAGAATCCATTCATAGGAGGAATGGTAGACATCATGTGTATCCTGAGTATGCATGTGTCTTATAGTAACTTTCTTTTTTGACTAAATTATAATGTGGGCTCACTATTCTATATTCACTATAAAGAAACACCCCTCTTTGAATTTCCAGTTGTGATGGGAAGAACATCCAAAAACTTGTAGATTCAAGCATACACATATGGGCACACACCTTTCCCATCAATAGGATTTTTTTCTCTTTTAAATGCTAACTTCAGATTTGTCTTCAGAATGTCATCTTCAAAAAAAAAAAGAGGCAGACTTGCAAAAGGTCCTCTTGTAGACTCAGATCGGCTCTTTGGCTGGAGCTGTTTTACCATTTACTCACTGTATTAGTGCACTAAGCTTTTTTAATGCTGTAAAAAAGGCTTGAGGAAGAATTGCTTGCAGCTTGAGGAAGAATTGCTCTGTTGTGTAGTTATTTTACATCTGGGATTGCTGCAGTGTAATGAGTGCCTGTTGTTTCCAGGAGCTGTGTCAGTGCCGCCCTGGGGAAGGGAACTGTTCCTGCTGTAAGGAATGCATGCTCTGCCTGGGCACACTGTGGGATGAGTGCTGTGACTGCGTTGGTAAGTTTGCTCTTTTTTTCCTAAATTTTCTTCTTTTTTTACTTTGGTTTCTCCTGCCACATGCTGAGCTCACAGTCTTAAAATAGAAGTAAAACATTGTGACAGCATCTGTGCTTTAAACATTTTACAGCTCATTTTGTGGGTACAGAATAAATTACTGTGGAGACCTAACGTTTGAAGGCTGTATCTGCTCTACGGAGTGGGAAGTGGCAGTAGTCCAGGTTTTGCCTGGTTAATGTCATCATAGCTGACAGTCTCTCTAACAAAAAACTCCATTTTGAATTGTCACCTTGAGGAAACTGCACCGTGCCTGCTTCTTGGGGTTGGATGCTGTGTGAAGGTTTCTACCTGCAAAGTGTGTTGGCAGGTACTGCACAGGGCCAGTTTTAGGTTTGAGCTGGGACTAGTAGTAAATAGGCACAGCCCAGTGTTTTAATTCTTGAAAAAAGACCTCTTTGTGGAGGGTAAAAAAAAAAGCAGACAAGGTCCTACTGTAGGACTAGATGATAGTCTTAATAAGAATATTTTGCTACTAAGAGCTGGTGTTCAGAGTGCCCATTGGCAGGTGGATGCTGCTTATGCTTAAAGAGACTGTATGTTCTGTCTTATGATTTAAATTTAATTAAAGCTTCATCCTCCTGTGGTTGCTGTAAGTCTTCCTGTGATGCCATTCAAAATCCTGGCTTCCATGAAAGGGATGCATCTTGAGTGTTGTACCTGCTCTCAGCTTTTCTTGGGGGTTTTCTCTGAATTCATGAAGGTTATTAGTGTCAAGATGCCCATTTTCAGTGCAGTCTGTTGCTTCTCCTGTTCCAGAATGTTGTGAATCTATGTTCCGACATGCTTTTTTTGTTTGGCTCTGGCCAGCTTAGCTTTGCTTCGCTGTCTTTCAGTAAGCAATGGGCTGGCACAGTCCTGTACGTGTGTTATTCTTCCCAGTGGCATAAAGTATTTTCAGCCCCTGCACCTGTGAAGGATACACTGCAACTGTGGAGGATGCATTTAGAAAGAGGCCTTAGAGTCTGTTTTTTCTGTTTGATCTTGGGCTCCTTAAGAAGTGAAATATGTATCTGTATATATCCCCTTTTTTTCCTCTTTGCCCTTCCAATGTCATCAAATTTTTTGTGACGCAGTACTAAAGTGCGCTGTTGTTGTTTTCAGTCATAGGGGTGAGGAGCAGGATAGTATGTTATTTCCCTGGTATAGAACCATCATCTGCTGTAGTGTGCCAGTCTCTAGGTAGAGGAAGAACCTCCCTTTTGGGATTGTGAAGTAAAAAAGTGAAGTCCACACACAAACTTTACTTATAAATCTGCAGATGGCTCACTGTTCTGCTGCTCTTCCTCATAGTGTTTTCCAGGAGAGGAGTTAACAAGGTTCCAGGTTCAATTTCCCAGCACTGAATAAATTAACCATCTCCTGATGGTCCTGTGGGTGCCTCAGATCTTGTTGTTTTTATGGCATGATCCTATTCTTCTCTTCAGTGTAGGGTCATCCATAACGCTGTAGCGTTATTCAAATAAGCAAACAGGAAAGCACGGCATGCCTGGCCTCCTAGAGACAGTTCTTTGATGACACTTGAGCTGATATTTAAATTTCTTTATAAGCTGATCATGTCTAACGTAAAAGCAGATAGCTCTTCTTGTCTTTCAGGCCATGTCTGCCCTGAGGTCAGGAATTGCGTCCTGCCCTCCAGCACTAAATTTAGAGATGCTCAGTTGAAGCCCCCGTATTTTGTGTGGATGTTCTCTCCCTTCTCAGAGAAGGAAAAAGACACTGGAGGAAGGGGATAGCCCATTTCTGCATCTTCTCATCCATTCCAAAGCAGTAGTGTAGACATGTTTCAGCCTTACCAGTTGCTCATAATTTAAACTTTATTTTCATTTTAGCCAAAGCTGCTGTTTCAGAATAAGTCCTGTATAAAAATATGACTATTATAATAAAATGCTTTTAAAAGCAGTAAGAGGGAAGGATATTTGTGGATAAGCATTTACCCCTTAAACTATGAGTGAAGGTTTCTTGGTGCCATTTTAAGATAATATTTTCATACTGTATTGATATGCACACAAACTTGTGCACATTCTGCAGGATTTTTTTTTCCCCTGTGTGTCCTTCTTATCCATGAAATTTATTTTCTGAATCCAACTTGAGAGGAGGAACCTCTAGAAAGCCTCACTTGTTTCCATTTCACAACATTAATACAATGACACCAACTAAATTATACATCCCTTGATGCATCTGTACAAAACTCTTACCTGCTTTGATAGCTTCCTAATTGATTTTCAAGTGGGCATCCTTTATTAGAATTATATGGTTAATGCAGTGCCTACTAAAGTATGGTTCATATTAGTGCTTGCTAAAAGGTGATAATGCAGGGATAGAATTTTTTTATTAAAGCAGTAAGTCCAGGAAGGTCCACGAAGAACAAACCTAGTTGAGAGGCCTAGGAAAATAATCATTTACAGTAGGAAGTTTGTGTAAGTGGAATTTCTTTTTAGTGTGACCTGATGTTGTTTGGAAGGGAGGCTTATTTCGTTTTCCTACTCAGTACTTGGCTCACCTTTTTGTAGGAGCAGACTGTCTCGTGGTGTTCCTATTATTAAATGCTGGTAATGCTAACCACTTGCTGAAGATTTGCCAGATCTCATGGTAATCATCATGGACAAACTTCCCTCTGCTTTGTTCATTATGGAAATCCACCTACTTAGGTTGAGAAGATTATGGGTTTGTATAAGGCTCTAGTCAAACATGGTTATTTCTGAAGCTGGAGTCCTAGTGGATTTGCAGGGTAGGAGGTGTTTCTCTGGTTGTGTGGCGAGGTAGACTTAGAACATTTATGTCCCATATCACTTTTACACTTCAAGAATTGATGTGCTTTGCAGCTGTAGCTGTCTAAAACTGCATCTGTGAAAATACCCAAAACAATATCCAGGTGTACATGAGGAAAATGGATTTGTCTGTCTCTTGCCAGGTGACTTCTAATAGTGTTTTATGGCTCCTGAGTTTAAGTAACTATGCAGATACAACTTTTCTTTTTAATCTTAGTTGTTTCAGTATTTGGATTAAATCAATATACCCTTCAGTTTCATTGGTAGTGATACAAGTTAGTGTTTAAATGGTTAATGAAACACTGGCACTGGCATTGAATATTGCAAAAACATTTTGTAGAAATTGGCAAAAAACAAAAAAACCCCAAAGTTTCAAAAAAGAGACTGCAGAAGACATTGGAAAATAAGGAAGAGGTAACCTGGAAATAAGCATTTTGCCTGTTGTGACCCCTCCAGATAAGTAGAAAAAAGAAGTTCATCTCAGCTGTCTCTACACAGGTAAAGTAATTCAGACTCATGCTCCCTCCTGATAGTGATCTTTGCATCTCTGGCAGACGACTAAAAAGATCTAGTGCACTGCTGCAGCAGATGAGATGGAATACTTGAATTGTGATCAAAAGTTTCGTGTACCTCAGGACTTGTCAAGATGCTACCTTTGTTCAGTCCTAAGCTTTCATTCCAGATTTATGCTAGGATTGATTATACTGTGCTTTGTCTCTTCTCCCAGGGAAAACAAACCTTCCATTGAACTCTTTATTTTCTAAGCTGTAATGCTAGCACTAAAAGGGAAGCAAAGTGCTGTTTAGAAGAGGTTTTTCTTTTCACAAGTCACAGGTGTGTTTTGTGGAAGTCTGAGAGATCTGAAACCTGCCATTATGGGAAGTTCATCCTGGTGGTTTTCTGCTGTTAGGTTAAGGGTGGGATATATATGAAAGGGTTCTGTTCTGTTCTGTTTGGGGGGAAAAAAAAGGTAATTTTAATTTTCTAAATACTCCTACCTGAATAAGAGGTTAGGGAGTTTCATGTAACTTACTGTTTTGTTCATCTGTAGGTATGTGCAATCCTCGCAATTACAGTGACACACCACCAACATCCAAGAGCACTGTCGAGGAGTTGCATGAACCAATTCCTTCCCTTTTCCGAGCACTGACAGAAGGGGATACTCAGCTGAACTGGAATATTGTCTCCTTCCCTGTGGCAGAAGAACTGTCGCACCACGAGAACCTCGTTTCTTTTTTAGAAACAGTGAATCAGCCACAGCATCAGAATGTCTCTGTTCCAAACAACAATGTCCACACACCTTACTCTAGTGACAAAGGTAATGAGTGTAGTGTCTAAATTCCTAGCATTTCCTTTCGTCTCTTCCAGGAGCCTTCTTGGTGCATATTCTGTGCTTCTCTGTGCTCACCTCTTCTTTTCCCATAAAAAAGTGTGAAAAATTCAGCCTAATTTGGAGGATAATGTAACAAAAGGAGTGGGGCAAAATGTTGAGGAACATGGAAGATGGTGTTAAAGTGACTGATGATCTTAGGAGACACTGAACCACGTAAGTTTATCTCTATGTTTCCTCCTGTGGCGTGAGGCAGTTTGTTCATGTTACTTCGTGTGCGCTGACCGGGAAGCAATTACCTGTAGCTTAGGAAATGGGACAGACCAGAATCTGAATCCAAATCATGTGTCAGTGCAGAGGCAGGCAACTGAAACATGGCTTCAGAGGTTTGAGAAATAACAATTTATGGCATGTGGCTGTCTGGAGTACTTATTTATTTCTTTCACCTGAGCTGGCATAACTTGAAATCTTTAGAAGGATGGTTTGTACAAAATGCAAGATTAATAGTAAACCTAAGTAAGATAAAAAAGACTGAGGAAAGATAAGTGACAGACTATATTGAAAATAAGCCATTTGGTGGGGGGGTGCAGTTTACAGACTCATTCCTCTTATTCTGTATGAAGTTTTTTATATTCTTACCTTGATTTTAGAGGACAGACTTCAGAATAGTCTTTACTGAGTGGGAAGATGAGAAGTTTGAGGTAGCATGAAAGGTGGCTTGAGAAAAATACTGTTTCTTGGTTTCCATACTAAACCTGAAACATTTTTCCCAGCAAATAATTACATCACACTTAAAAGAATCTCATAAACAGTTTATAGCGAAATTGCTGCTTAATAGGGGAAAAAGAGCATCTGATTTGTTTTATTAGTGCAATTAATGCTTTGCTTCCTTCCCAACACACACTTTTAAATGTTTGTAACCCCATATGTTGTGGTTGTGATGGCTCTTTTATCCTATCAATAAAAGATACCCTAATTGATGGATACGCTGCTTTTCCATGCCGAGGTGAACCTTTGACCTAGTTGTGTTTCTGAGTAGGACTGCTGTTGATTAAATGGAACCGTAATGGCAGGTTCTCTAATTTCCTTTGGTTAAGGCATGTTAGAAATATAAATTAATTCCAGAACTGGGAAACCAGATGGTCAGAAAGCATCTCATTCATATGACTTTGATGTTATTAAAACGCTTGCTCACCATTATTGGAGAGTGATGTAAAAAGCCATGCAAAACAGCAAGCCTCTAAAAGCCCTGTGTGCAAACACTACAGTACTTAAAGTTGTAAATTATACTTGGGGGAAAAAAATTTTGTTTAGTACAGTCTTGAATATATCCCACTGTACTTAGGTACTGCAGCCCAGATGGCTGTCCTTTACTACCATACCAACAGGATGGGCTAATGATAGTTTTGGATTAAACTTGGAATTTGAATTGCATCTCAAGGGTGTGGAGCAGTTTTGAGTTTAACAACACAAATACATAACACTACAGTTTTTTCTTAGTCAAAAATCTCCTTCATTTCATTTACTAAGGATGTATTAGAGATTAGGCTGAGAGAGCTTTCACTGGAATGATGACAGTCCAAAAATAACAGTTATATTTAGTTGTATTTGGAAATAGTTAACAAACACCACTGGCTTTCAGGCCTCAGCAGAAACTTAAAACAGAAATAAATGTCAGAGCTGTTCCTGTAATTATTGGCTTTGCCTCCTCCATCTCAGTGACTAGTGAAGAACTGGAAAAGGTAGAAAATTACTTTCCACATTCTATACTTTGAGTATCTAAATATGTAAACTTATAGAGGAGTCTCTTTTCTTGGTCACAATGTAGATAACTTTGTAATGCCCCAATTTCTCACAAGTCATATTAAACTTTGCTTATAAAAACGTGGATGGTTTGAGCATTGGGAACAGAGAAGGTGTAAAGAAAAATTAACTCCCGGCTTGGTCAGTTCAACGTTTCTTATGAAAGCAAGACAACTGGGGAACTGTGTTGAGTGTTTTGTGAGCCATGGGGTGGCATTGTTTTTAGTACAGCATTGATGAGTTCATTTGGGAAGCAGTAATCAAAAGGTGGTAGTAGGTCATAGGTAGAGAGCCTTGTGAACATGGGCACAGCAAGGGAGCCTAGGAAGTTGCTGGAGCCTGATGGTTCTGCCCATGCAAAGTTCAGTCACACAACTGGGTCACTGTGGTTTAACAAGCTAGTAAATGTTGGAAGTACCACAGAAAGCAAGGGTGGGTCTGTGCGTGTGTGTGTGTGTGCTCAGTGGCAGTAAATACAAGCATACCCTGCAGTGGGAGAAACAGACCATCTTGTTAACCTTTCCTTCTCCTCAGAAGTGCTGCTTAAAGGCAGATCTTGCAAAGGGAGACATTAAGGTGACTCACTTAGCAGTTGTCTTCAGGGCTGTGACAGTCAGGGATTTGAAAGAATATTCCTGTGAGCAGAAACACAGATGCCTTGTGTTTTCTTTACAGTGCTGTGTCTCCTCCATTTTGTGGTTCTTCTGTGGCTCCTTGCATGCTTCACTCCAACATGGTGTGCTGGCAGCAGCCTATTGCGTGGCCTGTAAAGGGAGAGGGGCTAATCAGAGGTAGATTTTGGTAGGGGGACAGTAATGTCTGTACTGTCTTCTAGAATACACCCCAAAATTTGGAAAGGCTCTGCTTATAAGTACCCCTTGTCACACACTGTGTAACGCAGCTCTGATTTTAATTTCAGCATGCATTCATGCAGGGATTGCCATTAAGCCTGCCCAGGGTGCCAGACTTGCTCAGTGCAGTTCTGGGTGAGTGCCAGGAAAAGCAGCACCAGCCATGGGAATCCATGAGCTGTGTGCCTGAGTGGCATGAAGCCACCAGTCTCCAGAGGGTGTCTGTAGATCCAGGAGGAGGGGGATGGTGAGATAATAAAGCTTTTGTTTCTCACCCCAGCCTACTGCAAGCGCAGCCACCAGACTTTGAACTTCCCCGTTATTTTCTTAATGAGCGTCTTCCCTTTCCTCCTGTGAATTGACTTTTAATGTTTTAGCTGCCACAGTAACGCGTGTGCTGCTGGAGCTGCTGTAGTTCCTCCTATCAGTTGTTTCTGGCACTTGCACCACTGCTTCAGAGAGGATTGTGATGAGTATTAATGTAGAGCTAAATTTGTACTTTATTCATTTTGCTTTACTTTTAGCTGATACCCTCAGAGCTCTGAAGTGTGAGTTCAGATGTTTGAATAAGCTTAGTTGTTTCAGATGATGACAGGATGTTGGCAAGAGAGAGAGAGGAACTATATAATCTTTTGGCAATTGATGAAACAAAATCTGTGTTGTAATTAAGGGTTTCTGACTTACATTGCTTGGTGACACAGAGGATAGCGTCTGCTCTGCATTTTTGCTTCCCTCAGTGCAGGCCACATAGAGGAGAGCTAGAAATCCACTAAAGTGGCATCTACCTCTATAGAAATGTATCTTTTTATAAGTCCTGATTGACATAAAATTGACTTGTCCAAAGGTGGTGGGTTATCTCAACTGATTGTTCATAGTTACAGATTGATTTCCTCATTCTCTCTTTCCCCCCTTCCCACTACTGCACTTGACTAGTTGTTGGGGTTTTTTTTAGTGGAAGATGTCCCTAGCCATGGAAGAGGGGTTGGAACTAGATGATCTTTAAGGTCCCTTCCAACCCAAGCCATTCTATGATAAAATGGTATGACAGCTGGATGGATAGTTACCTTTTTAAAGAACTGTTAGAGCTACCAATAAACTGGCCAGCAGACAGCTGAAGTTACATAGCATGTTTAACTTCAGAGGTCATATACACTGAGCAAATTGTCATCCACTGGGAAGGTTTGTTCAACCTATAGGCAGGCATTTTCCTGAAGTTACAATAACTGAATTGTTTTATATTCTCCAAGTTGCTAGATTCCTCCATGTTACACCAATACAGACAGTTTAATAGCAAAGCCTGATAGTTTCTTCTGGTTATTTTTAGTTTAGACTTGATTGTTGTTTCTCCTACACAACCCTTCACTAAGTATGAATTGTGAGAGGAAGAAGATTGAGAAATGCATATTTTGGGGAAAAAGAGGTTGCTGCTACATCCTTCTCTCTCCCCACACCACTAGTTTGTGTGCAAATTGGTAAAATGCAAATGAGAAAGCTGCTACTGCACCAAGTAACATTGTTTTTATCTTCATTGAGGGATGTGAAGGTGAACACGAATGTCCCCTTTACGCAGAGGGGGCTGGACATTCTCTAGTGTGAAGACAGCCTGTAAGTGGTGGAAGCAGCTCTCATACCTCAGTGTGCACAGCTTTCCTGACCTCCTGTGGGCTTTCCTTTGTGTGTTGCAAGTTGGAGTGCAGTGATCAATAGGTAGCAGTGGGCACTTCTGGCAACCCTTTGGAAAGGACTGTGCTTCCTTTAAAGGCAGGCATCACTGCTATCCAGAGATAGCTGTGAGTCATTTTGCCTTCTCAGGCTGATCCAGAGACTAGGTCAGTCAGGTGGAGATGGCATCTCAAAAGCTGATTTTGCAGGAAGAAATCTTTCTGGGTTAGCCAGGATTGCCTGTTTGGAGGCAGAGGCTCTGTGCCTCCAGCTGACAACTTCTAAGACTGACCCTGCATATGAAATACACAATAAGGTATATTAAGGTAATAAGGTAGTAAAGTTTCAGTAGAAAACTACTAAAAAGGTATCAAGAGAGTTAATTGAGATTAAGTAAGAGGGTATAAATTGTAGGAGTAATGTCCTACAGAGGCTTCTGTAAGGCTCCTGTGCTTGCACCGCAGCTCTGAACTGGATGACTGATGGGACATGAGGAATGGTGCCTGGAGATTTGCCTCTACTTTCTCACCCCTACCCTTCCTCTGAAAACTTCCTGTGAGGAGTGAGGGGAACAGATAGATACCTGGGAATGTCTGGGCCTCCTGGGAATGGGTGGTGTGTGCTCCTTCTTGGGACCCTGGCAATCTGAGCTTTTTGCCACTGGTGATGAAACATTGCCAAGTCCTTGTGCATTCTCTATAAAAGATGGAGCTGCTCTCTGGCCTCTGGGTGTGGTGGCTGCATCTCCCTGCTACTTTTCAGCTTTGGCTGAGTGTTTAAGGTGTATTCCTATCGCTCTATGCACGCAGTACAATAGCATATGCTTCTATTTAGCTCTTTTGTCCTCCCCTTTGTGAATAAGTTTTACTTACTTGAAGCTGTAGATATGTTGGCTGGTTTCAGGCAGAGGTTTTGTTCTCTGAAAACTCTCTTTCTCTGGTTGCTGTGTCTCAGGCTTTATTATAAAGGCTTATAGAAATAGAAGTGCCAAGAATGGGACAGGACTTACACAGCCACAGTGCAGTTTATTGACATTTCCAGCAGTACTTCAGGTACTGCAAGATTTCTTGGACAACTGCAGCTTTACTTGCAGAACAACTTTTCCGGGAGCAGAAACTGCTTCAGCCATGGGTCTGCATTTCCTGCCTAAGATTCTTGTTGCCTGTTGTACCGTATATGGTGTCTGCAAGACGTGTACAACAGCTTGGAGCCTGACGAAGGCAGTGAATACTCTGTTGCTTTCAGTGGGATGGCAGGATGTCCTCTGACCCTCTTGCAGCTGTTTTGGTAGTAGCAAAATAGTTTGACAGTGGTCAGAGTACCCTCATACATGTGTTAACTAGTGACACTTCTGAAAAGGGTAGGCAGGGTTTCCAGATGTCAAGGAGGAGGAAGCATTCACAGAAAAGCTATTGGGTACATCGCGCTGCTCCCCTGTATGTTGCGTTGTCCCTTGTCAGGTGCCCAAAAAGTATGGGCACCATGGAGATTGTTGGTACTGGGGTAACTGACTGCACAGATCTGATCATTTGTAAGGTGATGGAGGCCTTGCTGGCCTCAACTCAGCTTTAGACCTCACCTTCAGAGTTTGCCATGAGTAATGCATGCTATTGAGGCTGCTAATCCGTGGGGCACCAATATTTTAAAGGGGAGGTTCTGGTGTCACAGATAAAAGACTGAATGAACACTGTGATTAACTACTACACTGCTCTGAGAGTCCTTCAGTTACCCTTCTTCATATCTCCATAATCATTCAAAAAAAAGCCCAACAAATCCACTGTCTTGATTTACCATTCATGTTTGGATGACATTTTTCTAATCCACATCAGAACATAGATCAGTATGTTTCTGCTGGATGCACCGTAAGTAGCAATAGGCTAGAAAGCCTGTTGACTTCTCCCGCTGACAAGTCGGTCTGATGCTTGAAGTGAGATGTTCACATTTGCAGGCAGCTGCCAGTTGTGCTTTTCCAAAAATGTGCCAAGTTATGCTGGGGGAAATGTTATGTAACAGTCCTTTGGAGGATGAACGAAGTTTTTTGGTGTAATCACCTGGTCAGCACAGAAGAAAGTTGGTAGAATCTGTCAGCTTGGAGAATTGGAAGTAGACTGGAGTGCGAGGCAGTGGAGGGGAATGTTTTTGTTTTATAATTGCGGTGAATTCCTCAGCTCCAGTTTGAGGTTGCAACACCAAACTTCATGGCAGTTCAAATAATTGCATGGATATTAAAAGCATGAAGTCAACACTTAGCCAGAAGGGGTTTCTTAATCTTAGTAAAGCTAGTGGTGTTGCTAAAAAAAAAAAAAAGAAAAAAGTGTGCAGTTTCATGTTGAGGAAAACAAGAGTCTCTGACTTGTGGTTTAATATGGCTGAAGAATATTGAAGAATATTGTGGAGTTTGGAGGGGGGAGGAGGCAATAAGCAGGTTTTGATGCTTTTTAAATAACTTACCTAAAAGCCTGAGGTTTCTCATGGTAGCATATTACCTTCAGTGGACACATGCCTGCTTGTTATTTTGGCATAGCCCATCCTTATGCTTTGGAAGGCATCCCTCACAACTGGGGGACAAAATGCAAAAACATTGTTGCCTGTGACTGTAGAAGTAAGAAGAAGAAGGAGAACAGACAGCAGGTTGAGTTGTAGATGCTGAAAATTTGATAGGTTGTACCTTGACTCTCTGCCTCTCCTCTCTGCTTTTACTGTCACCTTTTCCTTCCTTATGCCTCATAGTCATGCTGATTCTCAATCCTACTTCTAAAGCTGCGCATTTAATTAATTTTTTACTAACCTTTAAAAATATTTTAAGACCTTTTAAATCAAATTTTTCCCCCCTCTTGGTTTAGAACACATGTGTACTGTGGTGTATTTTGATGACTGCATGTCAATACATCAGTGCAAGATCTCTTGTGAGTCCATGGGAGCTTCCAAATACCGGTGGTTTCACAACGCCTGCTGTGAGTGCATCGGGCCAGAATGCATCGACTATGGCAGCAAAACTGTAAAATGTATGAACTGCATGTTTTGAAGCAGGAAAATTGTAATATAGCAATACTAAGGCCAAAGTAATCTCTCTCATTTAAAGAGTCGGGGATTGCAAATACCGCGTTTTGGTGGAGTGCCTGCTGGTTGCAATTAAATGCACCTGGTTGAAAAAAAAAGATGTATAAAATCTGAAAACTATTTTTTCTATTTTCTTTTTTTTTTTTTTTAATTCACATAAGGCTAACTAGTAGATGTTTAAACACTATGTTTTAAACTTATTTTTCTTTATTTCTGCTCGAATGGTACAATCATGCTCATCATTGCTGTTCTGATTGTTTTCCTTTGATTTGAAAGTATTGACTATACTGGTTTTCAGAATATATCTTGTAGGTTAGAGTAGGGAAACCTTAAGAATATGGTAATGAGATTTCCATTATCTAAGTTCAACAAGTAAATAAATGGCTGCTAGGTTGGAGGGGGGTGGTTGTTCTTTTGGGGCTCTTTTTTTGGGGTTTGGTTTCTGGTTTTGCTTTTTAACTTTATGACCTTCCAGTTTTTGAGCTTTGCTTTCTATTGTGAAAGTGATATTTGGGGAAAAAGAAAAATTCATGCTTTCTCTTCAGTGCATGGGCTGTCATGGATAAAATCCTAACTTCTTAGAAGGGCTGCCCAACAAAACACTATATAGGGACACTTTTCTTCCAAGTTTCGTTTGCCCTGCTATTGCAAGTACATTTGGGCCTATGTTGCATAATTTATGTGTTAAACAAAGTAATTTTTTCAGTCTTCTCTTAAATCCCAAAATACAGCTGTTAAGTGTGGTTGCATCTCCCGCCTTTTGCACTGTTCTCTAAGGTTGCTTACTCCCTGAACGTTCAGTCCGGTAAAGGAAACATGAAAGGTTATGATGGATTTAATGACTGAAGGAATAAAGAAGAATGAAATTACATGGATGAACAAGTGTTAGCAGCTGGCAGCAAGCATGTTCCCTTTTAGTAGTTTGCTGAGAATATTTATCCCAAAACATTATTAATAAGTTTTTTTCCCCCCTCACGAAATCTTGTCAGTGAAGAAGGGAATACGCACCTGCAAAGGCAAAGTTAGAATGTTCTGAGTTAAGAACATTGTCCATTCTTCTAAGTAAAAGTTTTTGTATGTTGACACTTATGTTGCAGTTACTATGACCCAGTTAAGGGCTCCACTGATAATGGTACTAAGTACAAAAATAAAGTCTATGAGTAGGTAATGATCAGCTTTTGGTATTTATAATGATGTGGGTTTTAACTCCTTGAATTTTTTTAATGCATATATGCATATGCACATACAAAAAAGAATTTGACTATTCATTTTTCTCTCACTTACCTCAGTCTAGAGGGATTAAACTGTTTTCTAGTCACACCTGTCTATCTGTACCATGTACAAATGAAAGCAGTCATTTTACATTTACTTTGTTGAAAAGTTTGCCTGAATGTGTTTTTTTTCAATTTTTCTCATTATACAGTTCCTTCAATAAGATGAAGTAATAATAATAAAAAAATCTACTCTTGTTAAATAATGTTACTTTCTTCAGTGTCTTTTTCAGCTATAAAGAAGTACTTGAAAGATGAATGTTTATTGTTTTGAACTAGAGGATAATGGAATGTCTTTGTACTTTAAACTTGCAATTAAGTGATAAAAGGTCATAGACGGGAATAGAAAAACTTAGCTTATCATGGAGGAGTTGTTCTTCCTATATTTGGCAATTCATGTTATCTTTTCTTCTGCTAGAGTTTCTTAAAGTGAATGGAGAAGAATATGTTAGAGTAGCTGTGACTGTAGCTGGAGGGTGATGCATCATCATTCCTGACCAAGATAGAAGACACATAGTAAGCAAGCATTGCTGCAGCTCATTAGCATGCTCCGGATTTTTGCAGTCTTAAATTATTTGGAATACTGTGGTAGCTCAAAATCTTCTTGGGGGAGAAACAGCACCTGATGTTTCTGTCTGCACCTGCTGCCCCACGGATCTGACACCGCCTCCATTTTCATCATCAGAACTTCACTGTGAGGTCAAGTCAAGGGGAGCGGGAGGGATGGGAGGACTGACCCAACAGGTGTCCAGGAAACACTGTGGGCAACGGCATAGAAATGTAAACATGGTTATCTGTGTGTAGTGGCCTGAGAGGAGGTAGTGAGGATGCACACCTTCTGGGGCTTGCCTTATTTTTGTAATTCCTGATGCTGTCTAGAGTTTGCTGTAAGTGTTGCGTGTATGCAAATGTCATACAGCAACAACACTCAGTGTATTTTATGACGATGAGTATTTTAAGAGGTATTTTAATAAAAAAGACATTACTGGTTCTTGTGGGTTTTTTTCTCAAGCTTTTCTCAGGGGAGTGTTACCAGGAAGCATATTATAAAAGTTACTGATCTAGATGGATGGAATAATACAGAGAGTTAACTCTTCGACAGTTTTTTTCCCATCCCTAAAAGTTTAGCTTCAAGGGTTTTTTCAGTACATAAATGAATAAAATAGAATTTTATTAATACTCAGAATGTTCCTTCTGACAAATCTAACAATTTTGGAAAGTTACTCATTTAGTCTTAATCATTTTGCAGGAAAAATCATAATTTTTTGGGGGGTCTATTATTTCACTTGCATCTGGATACTGGAAAACCATCACCTACATAGTAATTTAGAATACTTAAGAACATGTTTTAAAAACTTTTTTTTAGCTAGGAATGTTCTCCAGGTAAAGCACTGGCCATTTTTATCACTGCTCTTTGGGACAGAATTGTAAATCATTGAATGTAAAGGGAAGCAAAAAGGGAATTCATGCAGTAAGGGGTTATACTAGTCCCTAGTGTGCTGGGGGTCTGACTGAAAAGGGGTTGAAGGCCTTTTGTTCTTTCTCTAGAAGTAAAGAAAGTTTTTGTTCAGTTGCTTTGGGTTTGGTTTGTTGGGGTTCCTTTGTTTTGTTTTTCCTCACAGACACCTTTTGCTCTTAAATTTCAGAAGCACTGACACTGTGCAGAAAGTGAGTACAGCGGCCATAACGTGACATTGTTTTCCTGTCATTTCTTAGGGTTCCTGGCTTGCTTTTACTACACTTAATGGATTTTACATCTAGTACTTAAATAATAAATTTAAGTACACCTGCTTGTATCTTTAATAATATACCTATGATCACTCCAGTATCCCTCCCAAAATTATGGCTGCTCTGCAGCCCCTCATCTTGCTGGCTGGTGTGCCTTGGTGTTTGCTGGCAGTTGCACGTGGACACACAGACCCACACAACACATACACGCTCCAGTCTCTCCAGCCCCATGCCTTTTGGTCCCCTCTCTGATGCCTGGCACTTACACCCTCATGGGGTAATGAGGACTCAGCACCCAGCAGGAGTTGGATGAGAAGACAGGACAGACCATGGTGATGAGGCACCTGCAGGGCACAGCCAAACAAGTGTTACTGACCAGCAACCTATTTACAGCTGACCAGCTTGTTTTATCTTATCCCTCTTTTTCTCCAACTTTGTCACTCCCCAAACAAATCTCCCTTTCCTTGCCTTAGGTCTTGTCACAAAATGCTCTTCCCCTAGATCCTAGGAGTGTCATACTCCTGTAGGCAGTAACCCACATAATTCACAGTGATGGCTGTCATAGAATCATAGAATGATTTGGGTTGGAACGGACCTTAAAGATCACTTAGTTCCAACCCCCCTGCCGTGAGCAGGGACATCTGCCACTAGACCAGCTTGCTCAGAGCTCCATCCAGCCTGGCCTTGAACACCTCCACAGATGGGGCATCCACTTCTCTGGGCAGCTTCTCTGCGCAATCTGTTCCAGTGCCTCACCACCCCCACAGCAAAGAACTTCCTGTTAATATCTTATTTAAACCTACTGTCTTTTAGTTTGAATCCATTCCCCCTTGTCCTGACACTACATGCCCTTGTAAAAAGTCTCTCTCCAACTTTCTCATAGGCTCCCTTCAGTACTGGAAGGCCACCATGAGGTCACACCAGAGCCTTCTCTTTTCCAGGTTGAACAAACCCAGTTGTCTCATCCTTTCCTCATGGAAGAGATGCTCCATCCTATGATCATCTTGGTGGCCTCCTCTGGACTTGCTCCAACAGGTGCATGTCTTTCTTGTGCTGGGGACCCCAGAGCTGGATGCAGCACTCCAGGTCAGGTCTCACCAAGGCAGAGTAGAGGGGCAGAATCCCCTCCCTCAACCTGCTGCCATGGGGCTTACTACTTCTAGATTTCCTGATGTATATTCAGGTTCTTGTTTCACTCGTTTGTTTCTGTATGAGGCCAAGTAGTTCCTTGATGACTGCTGTGTATTCCTTTATTGCTCATGAGAATTACACAGCATGTCTAAAGTTTATCTCAGAATGGCACAGCCCATGTAGACTCCCATCTTTCTAAGACAAACTCGACCCCAGACTGGCTTTCTTGAAGTTGTAGAAGAAGGAAGGAATTATTCATTAACACAGCTATGCCTTTTCCCTTTTTTTTCACTGACTAAATGGTTTCTAAAGTTCCTCTCCATTACTATTTCATTGTGTTTATGAGGCTCAGGTGAGACTGAATTTCAAAGCAGAGAACTTGCCACCTCAGAATCCTTGTTTCATTTTGTTCTTAAAGCAGTAAGAATTTACTGAGTTGAACGTGGGGCGTGTGGAGGGTGTAAGAAAGTGCCTGGGTCTGTCTAAGTTGGCCTCAGACCTCAGTAAGGTTTCTAAGTCAGAAATCATCCAAATGTGTTTCACAGGGCAGTAAATTGTAATCGTCGGCACTGCACACAATCACTTGTTTGTCCTCATAAACTGGGAGAAGATACATTCTGGGTTCATTAGCTGATGGGCCCAGTGTGCATGAACTTTTGTTGGCAAAGGCTTCTGGTAACGCTCATCCTTCAGAGCTGAGAGAGCCTCTGGCCACTGTCACTTCAAGTGGAGATCCTCACAGGCAATCATCCTGAATTACTGTGGAATGCTACAGAACTAAACTTTCTCTCTTCTTTTCCTGGCAGAAATGTGTGTTTTGTATTAAAAAAAAAAGAGAAACATGTTCAGCTGTGAAGTTGAGTTAAATAGCCCAGTGAACCCTTGCTGTTAAACTGTTTCTTCTGGAGAAGAGGAGGTAGACTGGAAGTTGCGTGGTTATGTAATACGCAGTGGAGACAATATCCCTGTGCTCCAACACTAATCAGAGTGTTTACAACCCTCCCTTTTGTATCTTCTACTGAATAGCAGAAATTCCTGTGGGGGACCTTTCACATTACCGCAGGAGGTGGCACAAAGAGCTCATTTGACAGGGACTAAGCAGCATTGAATCTCAAGTGAATAAATGGAGCAGGTGGCACGCTGCCACAGTATTAATGTGTCCAATAGGCCGGAGATTATGCTTGAGGCTGTGGGAATGAATCGGCCCTGCTTCTGGCTGAAACAAATTCTTCTGTTGATGAAGAATCCTGAAAGGGATTCAAATTATGCAGGTGCTTAACGTAACAGAAACTTGCATTGTAAGAGGCAAAAATTTGCAAAATTCCTTTCAGCATCACTGTAAACAGGATGCACGTTTAGATGGAGATGTGTTGCTTGGCACAGGTTGCGTCAAATCACATCCGAACTCCATTTCCTCCTATTTCAGAGAGTGGCAGAGACGAGTGGGCAGCGACTCAAGGTCAGGTTTGTTATGCAGGATGAAGCCAAAGCCGAAGCCAACAGCTGCTCCCGTGTGAGCTGAGGAGGCAGCCCAAGTGCTCCCACCTATGGGGCTCTGTCAGCTCCTGCGCTGGGACTTGTAGTGTTCCCGGACTTCCCACTCTGACAATTATAATCTCACAACATGTTCAGCCCTACCTGGCTTTATCACTACTAACAGAATTACAGACTCACAGAATGGGTCATGTTGGAAGAGACTACAGTGGGTCATCTGGTCCAACCTTCCTGGTCAAGCAAGGTCATCCCAGAGGACATGTATGGGATTGCGTCCAAGTGGTTCTTGAGTATCTCCAGTGAGGGAGACTTCACAACCCCTCTGGGCTCTGTCCCAGCGCTTCGTGACCCACACAGTAAAGAAGTTCCTCCTTATATTCAGGTGGAACTTCCTGTGCATCAGGTTCTGCCCGTTGCCTCTTGTCCTGTTGCTTTGCAACACTAAGAGCCCAGCTCCATCCTTTTGGCACCTTCCTTCCAATACTTATAGACAGTTGTCTCTTGTTGAGGCTGAACAGGCCCAACTCTCTCAGCCTTTCCTCGTAAGAGAGGTGCTCCAGTCCCTTGATCATCTTTGCTGCCCTTCACTGGATCTGCTCCAGAAGCTCCATGTCTGTCTTGTACGGAGGAGCCCAGAACTGGACACAGCACTCCAGATGTGGCCTCACCTGGGCTGGAGGGGCAGGATCACCTCCTCTGACGTGCTGTGAATGCTCTTCCCAGTGCCCCCCGGGAACCCACTGGCCGCCTTGGCCACAAGGGCCACTGCTGGC
>VYXB01007950.1:1025126-1128745 GCA_013397135.1 Pachyramphus minor | reverse complement strand
AGGGGGGGTGACAACGAGCGGCGCGAGCCGCCACCGCCCCGCGGCGCGCGCGGCTCCCGGGTGGGGGAGGGGCCGGGCCAGGCTGCCCGCCGCGGGGGGCGTGGCCTCGGGGGCTCCACCCACTTCTCCGTCTCCCTCTTCCTCCCTCCCTCCCTCTTCCTCTCTGCGTCTCCTTCCTCCCTCCCTCCGTTCCTGTCTCCTTCCTCCCTTCCGTCCCTCCCTCCTCTGCCTCTCTACCTCTCCTCCCTTCCCTCCCTACCTCTCTCCCTCTTCCCCTCTTCGTGTTCACTTACCTCTCCGTGTTGTCCCTCCTGCCCGTACGGGAACGGGCGCCCTGTGCTACCTGTTTCCTGAAGCGTTTGCTCCCTTTGGACCGTGCTGGGTTCGCTGTAGCTCGGTCTCGGATGAGAGCTCTGCTGGACTGTGGGTTGGCTCCTCGCGGGGTTGTTTTGGGTTGGTGGGGTTTTTTTTTGGTGGGGAGGGAGAGATCACGGTTTTTTATTCATTTATCTTCACCTAAAGGTCTCATCTTAAAAAACTTACTGTCATTTTTCCATGTCTAGTGTGGTTAACAGGTGCTAAGGATGCTGTTCTCAACCTGATAATGTTGTTTAGAAAGTGTGTACATCATAGAATCACGGAATGCCTTGGGTTGGAAGGGACCCTAAAGATCATCTCGTTCCAAGGCCCCTACCATGGGCAGGGACACCTTCCACTAGACCAGGCTGCTCGATCCAACCTGGCCTTTGAACACTTCCAGGGACATGTCAGTGTGTGATGGATGAGCAAATACACACTGATGAGGTCTTACTTGTAGGTATGTTAAAATGAGCAATAAAGAAAATGTCAGCAATCCACATTGAAAGTATCTGTTCATGAGAATGGTGTGGTTTGGATTCCCCCACCCCGTTGTCCCTGAGGTTAATGATCATCCTTAATGGGAAATAATAATTAAAAAAAACAGGCTAAGGCCTTTTTGCCAGTTGCATAAACCAGATGGATTTGTGCAGGTCCCTTGTTCCATAGCAGAACAGCATAGCAGAACAGTCCCAGTTGCATTCTTAAACATGTTTGTCACCTGGAAAAGGCTTGAAACTCTTACCATGACAGTTCAGCATTGCCATAATGCACCCATTTAGAGTGATGTTAAGGCTCTGTTGGATATGATACAGGATTGTAATGGATGTAAATGTATTAACGAGCTTACCAGAGTGATCCCTTAGATCTCCTAGATTTGGGTTTTGATGTTGTTTGATGTGTTGCACACAGCTCGTGGTGAATGATGCCATGTGACTTCTTCAGCTCGTTTCGGTGGGGGCTGTGTATATTCCATACAGTGTGTGTGACATATGCTTTTGGGGGTCCATTTTCTACTGAGAAATAAAAAAAAAAATCACTTCCAAACTGTTGTAGTTTTGAGTGTTTAGTACTTCTGAGTGAAATTTATTAAACCCCTTGCTGTACTGTTCTAGGTAATTATATAAAAAATAGAGTGTCTGTTACAGAGAAGCAGGGAACCTTACATTCCCTGTTCTAGGGATCTTGTTTCTGTCTTGGAGAAAATAAGTCGTATTCTTTAGTCTTCCCACATTTGAAATGGAAGATAGGAATAGCTGCCTCCAAATTTTAATACTCCAGCTACAACTTTGGCATCATTCGGTCTTAGTTAAGGTGTGTTCAGGGCGGAAGGGCAGATTTTGTGGTTTGGTTTGATGGGTTTTTTTCCCCCAAAGTAAGGATTTCACTGTAAAATCCCTGGTGTGATTGTAGTTATGCAGGGAAGAAAGTTCTTTTTCTGTAGGGAAGCTTATTTCCATTTGTGTATGTGCATGTCTGTGCCAGCATGTATTGTCCTGGAACTGCAATAACTGTGTTCTTGCTTCAGAGCTGCACGGCTTGATTCCACAGGTGTACCTAAAGCAGAGCTGATGTGCATGAGCTTTGGGGTTCTGATCTCTGTTGTACCCTTTAGGCACCCTAATATGTTTTACCTGTATTTTCTTACAGAAAAGGTTTGCATATTTTCTGAGTAAACACTGCTGCTTCTTACAGGCTGTTTTTAGACTAACATGGAAGATGCTGCTGTTCAGCAATAAATAGCAACAAATGCAAATCTACTTTCCTTCTGTAAAACTTGGTGGCACGCAGCTGGCCTCAAAATGCCAAAATATGGTATAACATTTACCTTCAGTTTATTGTAGTATAGTATAGCAAAATCTACGAAGCTTTTCTCTTGAACTAATGTGTCTGATTATGTTGAATCAGTGAATGATTCACCACCCTTAAAACTAGTCATGATTTGCCATGTACCAGCTTCAGATTTTCACCTAAAGAACTCACCATCTTTTTCTACTGTTCCCCAGAGCCTCATGGACCATAGTTTTCAAATTGTTGGTCAAAAACCGATTAAAAATATATCAAACAGACCCATAATTGGGCTGGAAGTACCTTACGGAGTGGGAGGCTTAGACTGCATCCCCAGACGTGGTGGTGAGGGGTGACTGCTGTCCAAATGATGTGTATCCTCTGCCTGCCATGGCCAAAACCAGAAGGATAAGGATGCAGGTTGAGTTTAGAGAAAGAATCAGTATGACTCCTTTCCTATCCATACTTACCCTCCCCATCCCAATATCCCTCACCTTTTGGGTTTGACATCAGGGAATACAAACTTGGGTGACGCTGTGGAGGTAGACTGAAAAGTATTTTGATGGTGGCAGCAACAGCAAGTCTCTGAGACTGAATAGCAGCAGGGGTCCAGTGCTCCCTGCTTTTCTTCAGGCTGCAGTAGAAACTGGGGGATGACTGCTTACCTGGAGCAGGTGCTGGGAAGTGGGATGTGGAAGGATTTATATGATATTACTCAAGTAAGGAGTGGTGATCCGGTAAGTCAGCTTGTGCAACACTCAGCACTCATATATATCCAAAGAGCTTCTATTTTTTTCTATCCTGTTACTAGAGATAATGTACTAGGAAAAAGTATTGTATTTAAGTTTCATCAGTAAAGTGCTGTGACACTAGCAGGGAAGAATTTGTGAAAAAGATAAATACTAAGGACAGTGGTTCTAGTGGATAATAAGAAAGTAAAAACCAAAGTTAATAACTAAACAAATATGTCTGACCAAAAATATTTAGGAAAAATAACTGGAGTCCTTAGTGTTGCTTATTATTGGTTGTGCATTAAAAAAGCAGTAGGCATCTCTTTTTCTTGTCTAATGATGAATTCCAAGTATGCACAGGAGACTGATATCTGCATATTCGAAAACGTGAGATTGCAGTGTTTAGAGTGATCAGTACCTACAGGTAATATTTCTTTTGGTAATTAAATCAGATATGTTTTAATAGAGAACATGATTTGGTATTTTTTCCTTGTCTAACTCCTGCCATACTAAGTAAATAAAAGTACAGGTAATGAAGATATCCCAGTTTCTTCCAGAAGCGGCTTGGCATAACATCCAGACTGAAAAATAGAAACTAATTATTTAATAAACACAATTTTTATAATAATAATGCAATAAATAAAAAAAAGTGCTTGTCAGATGCTAAAACAACCATAATAGTGTAAATCTGAGTAAGTATAGTGAAATGTTAATGTATATTAATATTACTGTGATATTTAGGCCTGTTAAAACAAACAAACAAACAAAAAACCAAAAACCATTAGTAGAGAAATATTGTATTTTAAATAATCAAATCTAGTGTGGTTTTCTATGTGCAGAATAAAATGATGCAATTATTCTGATACAATAATATTTGAAGTGTGTAAGTCACTTCATCTGTATTGGTGTGCCCTTAATTGTTAATAGTTTGCCATCTGTCTGTTTGTTTTAAGGAAGATACTGTAAAATATAAACCTCAAGCAATCGATGTAACTTTGAAATTTCTTTTAAAGGAGCCTTATGATCCTTGCTGTTACACATTAATTTATGGTATGATCTTGTAGACAATCTGTAACAGCTTGCTTAATGATTCTTGCCAGCTACAGCCCAACACAGAGCACAGAGCTGGGGGAAGACCTTATCTAAAGGTCCACAGATGCACTGTTTTGTCTGCTGGGGGCTAATCTTTCTCCTGGGAGTAGGTCCTGCCCTCTACTGCAGTACAGTGGAAGGGGCAGCAGCTTCCCAACCAGTAGGTGCAGATTTCTCATTCCCATACTGCCTTCTTTATTCTCCTTCTTGCCCCCAAAGAACAGAGCTTTTTTAGAGCGGCTATTCTGGTCTCTGGAGGCACACAAGGAGAGAAAGGGATGAGTGATGGCTGTTTGCATGAGGTGGGAACAGCCAGATGGTTGCTATAGAGGAAGAGTGAGGAGCGAATGCTCAGTGGTAAGGTTTGACATTCCAAATCAAAATGCAAGTTTGGACCAAGCTGAAAATTATTTTAAGGAAAACAAATTTAGTTTTGGGTTGGTTGTTTTGTACATTTGTTAGCAGAGAATAACTCTTTGCTGGAGTCAGTTCATAGAGTTGTGTGTTGATAAAATGTATTTTTGTTTCATTTTTATCCTCTGTATTATGAAAATTTGGTGTGTTTCTGTGATGTGGGTTAAGGCAGCTGATGAAGTTTGCTTCCTGCTGTACAGTTCAGCAAGGTGCCTGGGCTTTTTGTATTACAAGAAACTGCTCTTTGTGCTAGAGGACAAGACATCTGGCAGAAAGGAGCTCTTGGGACTGAACATCGATCTTGGTACTAACAGAGCTTGAGGTAGATACATGATTTTTAAAAACACAATGTATGATGATAGTACTGCTAAGTTGACAGTGGACAAAGATTATCACAGTTGACAAAAACTGCAGCTTCTCATTTTCACAAAGCATTTAATAAGAATTCTGCAAGGATATCACTTCTCTTTAAAACCATACCTAACTTTGTAAAATAGGAGTTACACCTAAGAGTTTGAAACTATAATTGTAATGTTTATCCTCTGATGAGTTTTGTGAAGTTTAGCAGTTAACTT
The DNA here is from genome assembly GCA_013397135.1 of Pachyramphus minor. Lineage (NCBI taxonomy): Eukaryota > Metazoa > Chordata > Aves > Passeriformes > Tyrannidae > Pachyramphus > Pachyramphus minor. The sequence continues at coordinate 1,123,788 of VYXB01007950.1, read as the reverse complement.
ACCCTGGTAATGTAGCTTGTTGCTGCTTTAACATTTCTAACCTGCCCGGTTTTTAAATGTGAGCACCACCAGTCAAGGTGCAGAATTTTTTTGGATGTCAGCTTGAAAATAAATTTTCACTGATTTTTATTAACATGAATTACATTTAATGCTAAATGTGAATTGTAATGCGAAACATCCCAGCAATGAAACTCTAATTTCATGGGATTAGTAGTGGTTTTCTATCATATTACTATGGAAGTCCATAATACTCAGTTATTGTTTTTCTGTGTCCAATATACTGCTTTCACATACTTAATACTGAGTCTATTAATTTAGCTTATAACTATTGATGAAAGGTAATTAAGTTGGCAGGTATTTTACTATATTTGTAATAATCTAACTCCAGTAGATTTTAATATTGTGGACCAGATGCTATATAAAAGCATAATTCTTACCTACACAAAACCTAAAATACCTTTTTTTTTTAAATAAATTGGATTTAAAGAAAAATTTCATCTTCTCTTAATTTTCAGTTGTGCTGGTTTCAAAGGAAATGCTGTTCTTTTAAGATAACCTGAAGAGCTTTTCATATTTTATGGAGTATTTTTAATTGATTGAATGGACTAAAACTGTAAGAGCTTGGGGGGAAAAACAGCAAGTGATTGAACAGATTTATCCAGAAACTCATTGGATTATTTCAGTCTAGTGGTTTTAGCTTTTCATGTTCTTTAGATGTTTTAATCTTTACAAATTCTGTAAATTTTCTTTGTGCTGGCCACTTGCAAGTTAATCTTAGGTGCAGAGACCTTTCACAGGTCATGATTCTGAACTTATAATCCTGAAATTTGGGGTTGCAGTTCTCCAAAATTTATATGATGTGTACCACAGGTGGGCAGGTGTGTTTTTAGCAGTCATGTTTTGTAAAGGTTTTAAACATTGTTGGGGGAAATGAAATGCAACTTTCCAGCTGAAAGAGGAAGTGATGAATATGTGGAATTCTCACGTTGCTGTCTGGATGGTTCAGTAAAGTAATGTGACTAGTATACTAAGATGTAGATTTAAATGTAAGTTCCTCCACAACAATAATTAAGAACTAATTTTCCAACCATGTCTTTCACAAATGCATCTTTGAATATGCCAAAATCTGTATACTCTACCAAAAATTAATGGAGAAGTTGTATCGGTTTTATCTGCATCACTCCCTTTGTGTGCTGCAATTTTATGATATTTTATTTGGTTTATGATCAAACTGCCTTATGGATTTCTATTGTCTTCTTTCTTGTTCTTTATAAATCCTTTAGTAAGTAAGTTTTTAATATGGTATTTCAGTCAAACTTTCTTTATAAATATAAGATACACAAATGTGTGTCCCAGAAGTTTGCAGTTAGTATGATTAGAACAGTCAGTTATAAATGGATATTTTCGATGGGTTGTTGAATTTGGTGGGTTCTAGAACTTAAGTGCAAGGATTTCACCGCTCTTAAAATTGCCTTGTACCAGTGGAGGCAGTTTACCTTCTTTTTGAGGAGAGGTTGAACAGTGGCTGTCTTTTGCCTTGCAGATGCTGGGGCTTCCATTGAACTACCATTAAACCACCTGCTCTGATTTTAATTAAAGTAGCATGATTTATGTTTAGACAAGGCTACACCACAGATTTGGGAATGGCAGTTAGAACTTGTTTGGCCCTGTGCTATCAGATACTGAACTTTTTCTCCTATGTGAAGCATACATAGTTTTAGTGTCTTATTTGTGTTGTTATTCAGTTCATTTTTATTATATTTGGCAAGTAAGTTGGAAACATCAATCAGTGTGTATTTATTAAGGTATGGGGTTTTTTATGATACTCTCAAGACATAGGATTGCTGAAAATTACTGCAGTAGTTGCTTCAAGCTGAACTGAATGAAACCTGTTCTAGAAAACATATGTGAATTTAATTTTAAATTCTAAGGATGTTTATACATTTTTCTAGAGGGCTGGTGTTTTATGTAAGTTTTCTTGTAAGGCTGTTTGGCTAGGTAAGTTGGCATAGAAGACAAATACTGTGAACTTGTGGGTTCTGTTACTGTTTCAGTAATTGGCATTTTAATGAATGATAGATGACAGATTCCTGTTTCCCAGCCATTCTCTGAAGAGACCAGCAGCTGTCCCAAGGTGCCACACCTTGCATTGAATATATTTGTGAATGTTTTCTGTGTTCACATGCATGACATTTTGCAACATCTCAGCCCTGGAGGTGGTGAGGTTAATCATAATTAATAATCTGCTGAGCTTGTAAATATTTAAATTGACTTTCCCCTCGGGTATTGAGTGAATCTGAGGCAGACATGGAAAACAGAACATGTTAATCCCATCTCTACATATTGTACAGAAAAAAAAATAACTAAAACTTCAGAAATTTGCTGAAAGGCTAAATACTTCATGTGATGTTAATGAATGTCACTGGCATTGATGCAAATATGTCTGAAAAGAGGAGATGATATAGTCCTCCTTCTTGTGCAGAAACTTATATACCGTGCTAAAAATTTTTTAAAAAAATTCTTTTCCATACAGCGTGAGTTTGTCAGACATCGACATCTATTGCAGCAGGTTCCACTGCTACAGACATAACATGGATCAACAAAACAATTATTTTGTTGGCATGTCTCAAAACAGATCTCCAAGTGAAACACGCTGCATCAGAAAAAAAATCTGTGGGTGGGTAAAACTGCATCTGCAAAAACTGCCGTACTGGAAGCACAGAAACAATATTCTCCTATCCATTATGGATAAGTTGGGAAAATGTTTGCCTGCACTTGATTTTACTAATAAAACAACCAGTGAAAGCAGAAGGAGGAGTCTTTCCTTTTGCTTTGGTTTCTAGGTCAATAGCCATTGATGTTAGCTTGGACACTTAAGCAAAAACAAAGGTGATGCAGATAGACATAGTTATCAAATAATCACTAAAAGTAATCAGCAGATAGACATAGTTATTAAATAATCAATAAAAATAATTAGAGAAGTTGTTATATAACCAGCTTTTCTAGATCAAAGTCTTTACTTTCCCTCTCTTATGTTACTTTAGAATGGATTTTATCTCAACCACTGTAGTTCTGTTTAATATTCACCAAAAGTTGGATATGATTTGCCTGTTACATTGGAATATGCAGGGTTTTAAACATGAAAAAAAATCATACATGGAAACTGGTCATCTGTGTCATGTATCACTTGAAAGATCCAAGCAAAGCTGTTCTTAGTTTCTCCTTATGTTGTAGAGTTGTCAGTTTGAGTGACAACCTGTAATTGATAGATTTCCCTGTCTGTTTTCAATACATGGTGTCAAAAATTCAATGTAAAGTGTAAGGAACTTAATTTTCACAGTTTTAACCCTAAAGATTTGTGTGTCATTAATGTACTTTCAAAAAATGCTTATTTCTGGGAATGATAAGGCCTTAGAATTGAATATTCTTTGCCTTTGGTAAGATAAACTAGATAGTTTGTACTGACCTTCCAGTTAAAGGACTGTGAAGTTACTTCTGTAAAATTTACTTAATGCTGTTAGAAAATTCTGTGAATAAAATCATGATCACAATTCAGCCAGGTCAGTGAAGAAACATGGTACTTCTAATTGATTTTTCTATATCCAGTCTGAGAGATAATATCTCAATAGTGGATCAAAAAGCGGAGCTGTCTGGATTCAGCATGCAGTACTCTGTGCAGCATGTGAGCTCTGCCATTCCCTCCATATGTTGGGCGAGTTTATACCGCTGACAAAGAGTGGCAGGGCTTCATCCATACGGAATTCTGTGTGCTGGTGGGTGGTGGCAAGTGGCTTTGGAAGGACTAACCAGCAGACACCAGATAAGCGATGTTTTTTGGAGGCACATGGGTTCTGGTTTCATTGTAGTTGGCACGGGTAATAAAGATGATGGTAATGCAGCGTCTGCCTGTACACGTCAGCTGAGTGTGTTCCCAGGATTTCCACAGAGCTTGAACTCTACCTGCTGGCAGGAGTGTCGCGTGTGTTACTGCATCTCCACTGGTGCTGTTGCATTTCCAGGTGAATTACTGCTGTCACAGAAGTGCCAGTGCATTATTTCACATGTTTCTGGTGTGTGGGCATGTCCCAGATTTGTTACCGGTGCTAAATCCAAAGCAAAGACTCTGTAATAATGGCTATTTACCCTTGTTATTTCTAGCATTTTAGTATGTGTTAGCTAGTGCACTCTTAAAAAAACCCTCACAGAACCCCAAACTGGGGTTTTTGGCTCGGTGATGGAACTGAATGCCCAGAGCTCTGGCCTCTGGGACACTAGATTCCATTGTCTGTTGTTTGCTCTGTCACAGGTAGTCTGTAGATGCTCTTGAAAGTATAGCAGAAACTTATTTTACTCCAGTAAAATATTTTATGCCAAATCCATTGGTTTCTCTTCTGCTTCATTTTGATTTTTTTTTGCTCTGATGAATAGCACTTGCTCTTTTAACAGCATTTGTAGTATATTCAGCTCAACAGTCAGGTTTAGGATGCTTTTGTTTCTTCAGTGTCTCCACTAAATTGTCAGCTGTTCTCAGGTTGGCTGCATGTTGGTACTGGACGATGCTGTAGTTGAAATCTCTGATAAGGGATAATGAGTCATTAAATAAACTCAGCCCAGGAACTGATTAAAGTATAAATATTAGTCTTAATTTGCTAATCATCAGAGGCTATAGATTTTTTTTTGCAAAGACTTGTCAGAAAATGTGACTTGTAAAAAAACTTGTATACAGTCCCAAGGGCAAACAAAACCTGTGGTGATACTATGCTTATAGTGATTGTTAAGAAAGTAAGCTGCACACCTTTTGTTGTAATTTCCTCTATTAAGTGGTAAAAGCAAAACTTTCTGTTTTGTTTTACAAGCATTAGTGCTGGTACTAGTGAGAATTTGGAGAGGTGGACAGGAGAGAAGGGGCAGGGTTGTCACATCAGGAATAATTCTAAGGCCAGTCTAAGCAGTAGTGGGTATTATATATGTTGCACAGCGTGGTGTTTTTCAGAAGTATAGGAGGATTTGCTGTGTTAGCAGGACAGTTGGTAATATTCAATTCAGGTTTCAATAGTTTAGCTTTTATCAAGTTACCACATCTGGGCTGAAAATTTGGGTTTCAGAGGTTGGTATTTAAAAATTCAGACAAAACGCACTAACCAGATTCTTCAAACTGTTTCTGAGAATTTATCTAGCAGGAAAAAATATCTCTTTTCTGTAATAAATATTTGGGCAATGAGGCAAACCTTTTAAATGCTATTTGTAGTTTAGAATTTGTAAATTTGGCTGGAAAAGACAGCCCAGATTTCCATGCTTATGTGTGGCCCATAATTTTCAGAACTCTTAGTTAGAACTGAGTGTGGGAGAAACAGAACGTGGCAAGGGAAACCTGGGAAACAGTGAGCAGCCGAAAGATGAGGTTAGATGAGACACTGGGTGTGGAGAACAGGAATGGGGAAACTGGAATTGCACAGGTCTAGGTAGTGAACAAATGCTTGGTGAAGAGGAGATTGTGAGATAGATGAGGTACAGTCCTGATGGTGGAGGAACTGGACTGCAGGAGAGAGGAATGAAGAAGCTGACAGAAAGGGACTGAGCCTGGGAGGCAGTGGAACTAAACCATGGAGTGGGAAACTAGTGTACTGGGCTTGAGTACTATTACTGGAGATACTGGGTTACTCTGTGGTGACAAGGCCATGGGAACCAGGAGCAGGATTCACAGGGGGTAAAAACAGGGAATCCTGGACAGTGGACCAACACATTCCTGAGAAGTTTGAAGAATCAGAAATTATCCTCAGGGTGGGCAGTAGTAGTTGCAGTGGAGGTGACTGGTTAGTCAAGATCCCTGTGCAGAAGTCAGACCTGGTTACAGTGCCCACCTGCCTTTTGATGCAGAGCCCAGATCTTCTGCTTGGTACTTGAGAAAGTTGCGATGTAAAGCAGTAGAACAGCTCATTATTTCCAAGAATGCCTCTTATATGTGTGGTTGTGATCATAATACAGTGAACTGCTTTGAAACTGCTTCTGTGAAAGTTGATTCAGCCTGGGAAAGGTGTGTGGCAGGGCTTGCTGGGATATCCCTGAAGGATGGGAACGAGCATGGGAGTCACATGTGGCATAATTTATGTAACCTCTGTGTAAGGCTATGGTTCTTACTCTAACAAAGATATGTGCCTAGTCTTTTCTCCTAGATTACCTACTTTAGCTTGCTCTGGAACAAACAGTATCATGTAAATTGTCATGTCATCCCTCACTAGGGAAGTAGGATGTTGTGTCAAAATAGGCAGTGTGATGCTATAGCCATTGCAGGGGCAGAGTCATGGGGCAGGGGCTTTTCCTGGGCAGTTATAGTCCATCTCTTTTCAGGTCTGCTCTCTCCAGAGCAAAGCCCTTCACACACACACATGCAACCCCTGGGAGTCCAATTTTTGTTTTTCCCAAGATGTCTATTGAAAACAGCCTGTGAATTGCATTCTGGTGGATCTCTACAGAATTTGTAGGCTAGGGGCTGTAGTACTGATTCCCCTGAAGCACACCAAACTGGAAAGCATGTGCTACGACATATCTGGAGATTTTATTTTCATGCAATTATATAAGCCTTTATCATAATGGGTTTGGGAACCTTGTTTCTGGTATTTCTAAAATGTCGAAGTTATTATTTAATTATTTGTTTTCAGACTGGCCCTCTGTTCACTGGATGGGTTATTGAAGAGATGGAATACCCTCAATAATAGGGAATAACCTGGGTACAGCTGTGTATTCTAAATGTGAGCTGGCTCCTCCAAGAGTCCACTCAAACATGAATGTGGTCTAAAGCTCACTGATTGTCAAGAGCTAAGTAGTTTTGTGTATTAGTGTATCACTCCTTCTGAGCTGGTATGGACTCTCAGAGCACAACTTGAAATACTTGGGATGGTGCTGTGATTGCAGCAGACTTTATCCACCTACAGGTAAATGAGAGAACACACAAAAGCTGTTTATGTTGCTGTTAGAGCTGATCTGATGCTGCATCATTTTTGAAAAATGTACAGCTTGCTCCTCTGCGACTTCAGTTGTATGATTGCACACTCTCCTTCAAAGTAAATTTTCTGACATTCTGATAGGATCACATATGCTGTAATCTGAGGTTTAAGAGCTGAATGCTGCTGAACAGTCTGTATTTTATTCTCCTTATCCAGAAAAATTCTGTGAAGTCCCTTCTTGCGGCTTTAATTCTTGCCAGCTATGAAGAGTGTGTGACTCACAAGGGAGTTACTTAATGCTGTGTTTGTGATTACTTGTGACTTGTGAAATTTTAAACTTGCTTTACCTGTCTGCATGAAGTACTTCCCTATTCTTTCTCCTTTCATGGCCATGTTGCCTTATTAAAGAAAGAAAAGGCCTATGGTTTTGTACCTGGCTACTGCTTGTTAAATGAAACAGATGGCCTCTGATGTCATTTTGACACTTGACTGTATGGCAGCATTTCAGTCACAGAAATGTTCAAGTGAAAGCAGTGATTTGTATTAAGCCTTCCAGTATGTTGTAAAAAGTGCAATAGATGCAGAACTTAGATGTGATGCAGATCTTGTATAGTCTTGGTGAATAACTTCTAACTTGGACTTCTCATCTTATTCAAAATCTCAGCAGTTATGTGAGTACCACTCATGGTTTCTGAAGTGTTTTGACATACTGAGACCACAGATAGTAGTTTTTATTCTTTCCTCTTATAGTTCATTTCTTTCCAAAATGGAGCTATGTTTGTTACTAGGATAATTTTTGTCCAAATCTGATGTGCCTCATTTCTTCAAGTAACATCAGGTTCTTAAACATGTCCGGATCTTCTGGACTGAAGATCTGTGATGATGAGGTACTGCTGTTCTCTCTGCCTTGCTTCTGGGTAGTTGTGATAGAGCAGGTACTGGCAGCTGAGTGAGTGTCCCCACTCTGCCTTCATCCTTTATTACTGACTTCTTGGGATTATTTTCAGTGTAACACCCAGATATTCAGAGGGTGTCTGTTTGTGCCAAAATGGAATTACCTGGGGACACCCACTGTGCCTCACATGTGGGTCTTGCATAATGCTTGTTGCAGAAAAACTCCCTTGTCCTTCGTTCCGCCCAGCAGCTTTAGAAAATAACATCTGTGTGTGAAATCACCTGCTCTAATTTGCTTCTGCTGTTGCAATTGGTTACAAGGCAGAAAGTCACAAAAGACTCAGTGCAAAACAGAAATAATGGAGCCTTCTGTACTGAATGAAAAGCTGTGAGTTTGGTCTTTCAGACTGTGACTCTCTTTAATGTGTTCTTGTTTAGATGACACACTGTTACAAGTGAGACCTATTAAAGTTGGCTGTCATGTCTCTTCCTTTTTCTGTAGTTTTTCTAAGCCTCATCTTTGCTTACTGGATATGTAGCTCAGACTGAATTTTTAGGAAAGAGTTCAGTTATTTTCAAAAATGACGCTTGGGAAACCACATTATTTTGCCTGTGCAGGCATCTTCCTTCTTTTCCCCAACCCACTTTCCTGTGCTTGGTGTATGGTCTGGAATGATAGTGATGGTGTGATGGGTAAAAGTTTTTGTGTTAGTGACATACTTTAGTTCCATGTTTAAAATCTCTTATAATTTAATCTTTCCTTGGAGGATAGAGGAAAGGTCACAATTTGGCACATGTTCAATGAAGGTTTATTTTTGACATTCAGTTATTCTGCAGGCTTAACTCAATGTTGAGCAGCAAGATGGTTCAAGAAACTGCATTTTGGGAGTATTGGAAAAAGTAGCTAGGTCCGAGGAGATCTTGAACTGCAAGAAGCTCTCTGGTGCTGTCACATAACAGCATTTGTGGCTCCTGTGGAAGAAGATTCAAATGTCAAGTGAACGAGAAGTGGTGGGAGTCAAGGAGTGTCCTGTTAGTAGGGAGGTAAGGAAGAAGGTGACTTCTTGTGATACTAGGGAGAGACTGAGAGCCTGTGGGAGAAACGGGGACAAGGTGAGAAGATGAGGTAGATAATCATGAGGAAACAAAAGACTGCAACAGAGAACAAGATCCAGGATAGAAGAAACAGAGGAAGAAAAGGGAGAAGTTTGTCTGCTAGGAAGCAGTGTGCAGGAGGAAAGTAGGAACCACCTAAAGAACAAGATGAGAAAGTGGGAGACTGAACTTGGGTCACAGAGACCAAAGCAGATGAAGATCGCATTGTGCGTGAGACACTGAGGGTGAAAAAAGAGTAATGAGTCAAGACAAGGACTGTGGGAGTACTGACACTGGGTGGTAAAGAAATCAAAGCTTTATGTTGCGACAAAGATACTGCAAATTAATTGGAGTCTGAGGAGGTGAAGCTTTGCGTGCAGAATCATAAAACAGAGATGCCCAAAGAGGGAGGTTGCACTCCTGTCATTGTGGTTCTGCCACTTTGCTGCTTGTCATTGTTAGTGCTGTTGAGCTCTGCCACACGCCAGCTCAGCAGCAGGAGCCTGTTGGAGCAGCCAGCAACTTGAATCATCTCACAAAGGGACCTTGAGAGAGCAAACTGCAATTGGAGGCACGGGAGAGTTAATGGGGAGGGGGGGGAAGTAGTATGGCCTGCTCGTGTGGCAGAGGTGAGCTTTGAATCTCCTGACAGATGAGAACTGGAAAGGTGAGGAAAAGCAGTTTGAAGGAAGGAGCCTGCAGCAGAGGAGAGGCAGGACTGCAGCAGTAACAGATTGGGAAGAAAGGGTCAAGTCTGAGAGGGAGAAGTTGGCAGAAGAGTGAGCATGTTAGAAATATTCCTTCTCAAAATGCCTAGAAGATCCCTGTTTTTTTCGGTATCACCATTTTTCTGTCAGAAAAAAAATTGTAAAAGCGAGAGGAAAGGCGCGGATTTATATGGCAGTAATACATTAACATCGATTAGTGAAAGTGGAAGAGGTTTTTGCAGTAGGCCTTAAGGCTCTCATTCTGCTGATGCGTCGTGATATCATTTGACCATTCTAGAATTTCTCCTTATTTGAAGGCCTAGGAAATTATGCTTATAGGAAAGTAATTCTTCTTTAAGCTGTAAAATAAAAAATATTAAACCTAAGTGGTCTTAATTTGTCACATTTACAAATATACGCTATTATCTTTATTTTTAGCCAGTCTCTGCTTTAGCCAGAATAAAGAATGAACAGTATTAAAAGACCTCATGAATATTTTGTTTCTCATCATAATTCTGTGTCTTACTGTGTCCTATTCAAATTCTGGTCTGAGTAACTGATAATTTCCATAAGCACTGTGAGTGATCTCCTGTAGTGAGGTACTGTTGCATACATACATTAAAATTTCACTCTGATCTGCATACAGAGAGCTGAAGGATGAGAACTAAAAAACTAAAATAAAAAATCCCCAAAAAACAAACCAACCACGCTCCCCAAAACCCACTTAGCTGGACACATCTCTAATTCTTAACCTGGCAGAACACAATTTTATATTTTTTCTGTATGCTACCAATCTGTAAATAAAACCCCAGGAGTTGAGTAATACTGCTGAAGAGTGTTGTGGAATGTATGGGCTAAGTCTCTCTTAATCCCAGAAGCTCTGCTGGGTTCCAGAAGCAAAGCCTGTGTGTCCTCATTTTCCAGGGTGATGGTCTGTGCCTTTGCAATGACCTTGTTCTTTCCTTCTGTGCACTTACCCACCTTGTCCACTCTAAACAGGGACTGATTTGTAGGTGCCATCCATCCTGTTCACTTAAAAAAACTTCATGCAGTATTTCTAATTTAATTGCAGGAATTAAAATACTGTCTATTGTTTAGCAGCTGCTGATGGGGTGGCTTTGATTCTGTTTTTCTAGGAGCAGGGGTGAGGGATTGATGATGAAGTGCAAACAGGTGCTGTGCTGGAATTTTACAGATCATTCTGATACTGGGATGGAATAGTATTGCCAGTCTTTGTCATTGGTAATACTGAAAATGCTGATAGAGTTGAAAATTTTGACCTTTTTTGATTGCTGCAGTTCTGAAGCTTTAGATACCTGGACATTTTTCATGAAATCCCATGTTTGAGCATGCCATTTACCTGTTTATACACAGTATCAAATAAGCATAGCAGAGGAACATTTGATATCAATTAAAAATATAACAAAATACAACAAAATCCTTTGTGACCATTTAGATACAAGGGGCCAAATTCAGCCAAGCAGACTCCAGAGGTGTGATGTCCCATACAACATATCTGTTCTGTGGAACTTCTGAAATTTATCTGTGCTTGGAAGAGGTTTTTGGCTTGCAAGTTTCATTGCTGAGAATTTATGTATTGGCTTCCTTCACTAATTTTTTATTAGCATTTATTTCTCTGTTACTCTCAAGCAAACGTACCAGCCTCTGGGTGCAGATGACCTGATATAGGCTCTTCAAAGGTGAAGTTGTTGTATACCAGAAAAATTTAATCATCATTCTTTTACCTTTAATTTGCATTAGCATAATTAAAAGATGGATTTGCTTTAATTCTATTTATTTTATTTTTTTCCCCTTAATTACAACAGGCTAGGCAAGTTCTTATTTGCATCTATAAAATCTGCTTGGGAAAGATGAAAATGATCTTTGCCTTAAGGGCAGTGCTCACAAACACTGAGCTTCCAGACAAATCCATTTTATGCCAAAAAATTAAAGTTAGCTGACTGTTTTGTAGTAAATTTTACCAATCAGTATGCAAGATGCCTGTGAATTTTGTAAGAATTATTTCAACTGTTAAAATATCCTGATACTTAAATATATATTTTATCTATTATACAGTAGAAATGGCTAGAACAGCAGCTCTCTTATCATGTTAATATGGCTTAGGACTTAATGAACAGATTTGGTGAACGCTGAGCTGATGTTGTGTTGCTGTGTCTTGACAAAAGTTTGAAGATTCATTGTAGAAGATGGTGTTTGTGATTTCAGGAGAGAGCTCTAAACAAGGGGTTCTGAAACTCATTGATTAAAATAGCGTGGGGTTTTTTTTTGTTTTCTCCTGCTGCAGGTGTGATGGACAGGTAGCAGAAGATTTCACTTTGATATCAGGGAATCAGAATGACCGAGTGCTTCCTGCCTCCCACCAGCAGCCCCAGTGAACACCGTCGGGTAGAGCACAGTGGGGGTCTTGCTCGTACTCCCAGCTCTGAGGAAATCAGTCCTACAAAATTCCCTGGATTGTACCGCACCGGTGAGCCTTCACCCCCTCATGACAGCTTGCATGAGCCTCCAGATATAGTATCTGATGATGAAAAGGAGCATGGGAAGAAGAAAGGAAAATTTAAGAAAAAAGAAAAAAGAAGTGAGTAGACAACTTCTCTTCGTAATTTGATGCATTTAATTGCTCTTTCCTTCTTTCTGTCTCAAAATTGCTCAGTATTCCCAGTGGGTTTTTTTGAACGTGTTTAGGTGTGAAGGAAGTTAATTTGTTACAAAGAGGCTTTGTGCAGTACCCATTTCTTTTCCAGAAAAACCGACACCTTAACTAAACAATTGATTATTTTTTTGTTGCACAGATACAGGTACCAAGAGTGTGCCCAGAGTTATTAAGAAATGGGTTTATCCAACACCTTTAATGATGTGTTGGTAAATGCCTTGCATGGGGTTTTTCTAATCTCATTATCAGTTCACATTCTAAGTGGAGGTTTTCAAATGTATTTCCAAATAGTTCCTTTCTTAATTGTAGCTGAGGTGCTGTCTAAAATAAAACTGTATGTTTGACCTGAATTTTATACTTACAAATTTGGAAGAGTCAGTTTCAACAACTTTAACCTTTTTTCTATGTGTCTCCGGTACCATCTCAAGTTTTCATGTGCACCCTACACCGTTATTTGAGGAGCAGTAAAATCTGTGACCTTCTTTTCTCTAGCTTCTCAGTTTAGTCTGATCATGCAGTTTCCTCCAGCAGTGCCAAAGTATTATTGCAGAGGTCAAAAATATGCAAACCAGCACAGAGATCTTAATTTTCCAGAGCTGACTGAGCAAAAGTTAGAAGAAAGTAAAGCTTTGTCTCCAAAACAGCAGAAACCTTACTTTCCACCTTTAGATTTGTGCAGAAAACTTTGGAAACATGAAATAGCTTTTATTCAAGAATGCTTTTCTACATATTCTGAAAGAACAAAGTAGTTGGAAATACTGAGCTGATACTTGGCACTCTCACTGCCAGCGACTGTCCAAGTCTCTCAAACCTAAATATCACATCCTAAGTGCTGTTGCTTTTTAACTGACATTTGTTTTAGCACAATTTCAAAATAATGTTCCTCTTCCACAATACCTGTATCTTGGATGCCAGTGTATCTTGCTACTTCTTACATGTGGAACTTGGAAGATCAGAAAGAATGAGGCAGCACACAGTATTCTGTTGCAATTAATAGGGTGACTGTAATGTGCATGAACATACTCAAATAATTACTGTTTAATAATTTGCTGTCACTGCACTGCTTTTAATCAAAGCAGTTTCCTGGAATGCAGGAATTTTTTGTACTACAGTTCAGAAGGACTGTTGCTGTTTTAACTAAAAACTGTGTGTTTGAAGAATACTGTAACTCAAAAATGCATCCTCAGGTTACAACCAAGAGTTGAAATTCCTACAAGTTTTAACAAAAATGATTCCTTAGGGTTTTTCTCTAGTGTAAACAACAGTAACCTAATACAGATTACTGGATTGGTGATGAAAATTTGTTGCTGATTGGATGGGTCTAAATTCAGACTATGAGTAGTTGCTTTCTTCTTGTTGCAAACAAGTTTTCTGTTATAGTTCTGCATTTCATACCCCTAAATTTGGGGTTGGTAGAGGTCAGCGTTGTCCATCGTGTGGGTTTCTTTGTGACGGAATTCAGCGTGGCTCATGGTGATAGTCTAAATGAAGGCTGTTGTTTGAGAGGACAAATGCTTCTTCAGCAAATCCGTGCAGGTCTGTGCACATTGGCACTGTAGCTGCTTTCTTCTGTAAGAGATTGCAACATGTTTTATAGCTGATGTAAAGCAATTCGTGGTATTTAAAAGAAACCTTGAAGGTATGAAAAATCCTCAAAGAACACAGAAATGTAAAACATGGGAAGAACCAAATCATCTCTTGCGGCTGCAATGTAGAAAGTATTCAGCATTTCTTAGCCCTAACACATATCTGTCATGCAATTGCTGGTCAGATAGAACAGTGAGTTACATACAAAGCTTTTAGTGCATCTCATACAGTCCAAAAGTAGTCATTATTGTAAATATACCCTGAACAGACATCTTGCTTGTGTAAATGACCACGGTTCTTTACAGTTGCTTATCAGTGTTGATTTTAAGAGTTCCCCTTCTAGCTTTGACATTTGTCATTCTTCCCATACTTCTGATTCTTCCATTTCTTCCACCTTTTAAATTCTGTAATGTGTGTTCAGATTTTGTTTTCATATTTTTTGGCTACCTGCTTTGATTTTGGACACCTGCCATGATCATGTAGTTTGGAGCTTAAACAAATATAACTGAACACGTCAATATAAAAAAGACAAATTGGCATTACATTGTGGCAGAGTGAATGTTTGTTGAATTTGCAATTAGTGAACTAATGACTAGGTCATCCTAACTCCTGAAACTGTAACACTAACTTGGGCTATTTTGATAATACTCTAAATGTAATCTTCAGTAGTGCTTGAAGAGCAAGAGGGTCTATAAGGAGGGAAGGATAAATATCCCACAGTTATTCATTTTTGTTTTTCAGGTCAATCCTGTTTGCAAGAGTGATGCACTCTTAGCTTCATTATTAGTACCTATATCAAAAAAGCATTTTTTTCCTATGTTTTTAATATAATTATTTGATATTTTTTCATGTTAATGGCAATAATCTAATAATACACAGCAATTATTCTGGAGGAAAAGTGCTAGAAATGTTTTGGAGATAATAGAAAATTAAATGGAATATTGTTTTTTACATGGAATGTCAGCTGCTGGAAAAATCTCTCAGCCACTAATTTCTATTCTCCACTCCTCTGTGATAGACTGGGTGTTGGATGGCTGCAGAGTGAGTTAGATTAGGGGATTTATTAGGGATTAAGAGGAATTTTCTTTTTAGTGGCATAATTTTAAATCAGATCTGTTCCCTGATTGAATCAAAACTTGTACTATGACAGCAGGAGAGCAAAAATGGATCTGCTTTAGGCAGTAATGGATTATATGAGACAGTGACCAGCGTAATTGATTTCTTTAAAATGTTTAAATACGTGTCAGTAATAATGTGTTGATATATTCATAAAGTGTGGAGTTGCTTGCAAAAGAAGAAGGTTATAAGAAATACTTAAGAAGAAGCAGCTATTCTGCCCATTAGAGTTTCTGTAGATAAAGTCTGTATGTGGTAGATCTTACTCTGCTTATCCTTTTTACTTCTGAGGTTGATGCTGTTGGACAGGGTGGGTTCAAGATGCAGCTGGGATTTTTTTGTTCAGAATAATTTTCATATTTTTATATAATTCTTAGGAAAATCTGGAGTTGGTTGAATTATAAACCAAACTGTCTTGTGAAAGAGTTCATACTAGTATCACTAGTATGAACTCTTCTGAAATTTTAGGAAATATTTTTGAAGGCCAAATCCCTAATACATTGGGCGGGGGGTCCAGCTGTTCTTTTGGGAAGTAGATGAGGGCAATAGCAAGTCACTGCTATTGCAAAGGAAACATGATGAATGGAGAAGCTCTGAATACAGTTTCCGGATCTGCACACTAATCAAGGTGCTAGAATTGTCTACCCCTGATTAGAGGCTCTTCATATCAGGGTTTATCTTTGAGATAAATAGGATGTGTAGCTACATCCTATTCTACTGACAAATTACTGTGTATCTCTGTATACTACTGTGCATTTATCTAGCAAAGTACCATTTGCAAATAGTTTAAAAGTCTGCCTTTCAATGCCAGTGATTATTTTAAATCAAAACAAAGTAAGGCAAATCTCTTATTTCAGCTTCATTTGCTCTGCTGGCATAGCTCTGCAGAGTCGTCTGAATGCAGAATTTGTTTGGGATCACTGTGCTCACATCAGTGAGTTGAATATAAATCAAAGACAAACCTGTCTAATTGAAAGTTGGGTAGTAGGTGTTGGTAGAGTCTGTAAGGTGGAAATTTGTATTGATAGTAATGATACATCTTGTGGGCAGGGAGAGAAAATAGAAGCCATCTACCCAAGCTCATTGTGCATTCATGTGTCTTGAAGTTTTACTTAGAACTGGTATGCAATTGGAAGGCAATCCCTCTGACAAATTGAAATTAGGTAACTAGTGCTAGCATTGCACATCGGTCGTGTTTGACCTACTAATTCTTTCATATGTAAAAGCCATCCATGTTTTCTTTCAGTGAATTAATTACAGATGCTGCAGATTTCCCTAGGGAGCCAAATCAGCTGTAGAGTTATAAATTACTTTAAAGCCCATCAGAGACATGATGGACAAAAAGTATCTTGTGGTAGGTTTAATAAGTGGCAGTTCTACATAATGCAACCCTTTGAGTTGACAATAAATATTACAGCATGACTTTATAGCTTTGTTGTAAGAGTGCAGGAGTATTCCCAAGTATGCAGACTGATAGACTGATAGTGGCCTTGCTGCATGACAAAGCTTTTAAGCCTGTAAGTTAGATTTTTCCAAAGTAACACTGGATTTTATTGTTGTTATTATTATTATTATTATTTTAAAAGAGGTTTTCAAAATTTTCAGTAAGATAAGGGCTATCCTTTTTCTGTAGATAAAGTATGTAGTAGATCTTACTCTGTGTAGTAGATATTACTCTTCTTATCCATTTTACTTCACCTTTAAAATAACTGCAGTGAAGGCATGCTTGTGGAAGGAAGGTCTAACAAAGCCTGAGCAAGGAACTGTCAGATAGTCCACCATGCCAGTGGAATTTTGAGTATTTATGACATTAGTACCGGTCTCTTACATTCCTGCTGGATGTAGGAAAATGTCATTGATGTGTATTAGAGTGATGGGAAAATGGGGACTATTAGGACTAGAAGTCTTGAGGAAACAGTGAATGGAAATATCCGTTTACTAACAGTAGGTAATACTCTTTCCACCTTTAGAATTACCTGATTTGTTAAGTGGGTTTGGTAATATTTCTTCTTTATAAGTTTAGGTTCTTTATATTTCAATATGTTGCATCGCTGGTGAAAGAGATACAGTAATTTTATTACCAAAAATATGGTACAGAAAACTGGGCTATTCTGAGAGATGTGCAAACACCCTCTTGGTATGGGTGGGTTATCCTTGACGCATCTGTGTTAGTATTAGTAGATACTTCTAAACTTTCACTTACGTTACTGAGACAAATTACAAAAGGCTGGTTTTGTATTTAACTTGCTACTTCATGTCTTCTCATGAGGTCAAGAATTACCAGTTTCAGTAATGTGCTATTGCTGGTGCTTCATTACCACAGACCTAGAAAGGCACCAGGGTTTGCGTTGCAACATGGAGTGTTGAGACATGTGAGCCAGGAGCTCTGTTGGTGGCACCGACCTCCAGGCTTGCATCCCCTGTGCTGACATGTTCCGAGTGTGCATGTGGAACCCACGCTGTTTGACTGGGAGCTGTCTCAGCTACACAGCAGAAAAGGCTGGGGGCAAATTGTTCTGGGGTCTGTCTGGTGAAGGTGCAGCTTTCTGTTTGGAAATTACATCTGTGAAGTCCATCTTCAAACTCAGTGCCAGCCCCGTCTCATTCTCACAAAGCCAGAATGGTGATGTGTGCTCCTCCTTTGTCCTATAGCTGGTGCATCTGCAGGTCTTTATATGAGTGAGATTTGAATCCTTAGTTTATGTACTGCAAGTTTTCCTTACCCATTTCTGGTTTTTGTTTACAAAACCAGTGAATGATAGAGCCAGTAAATAGAGAGGAGGAGACCTGGTTGGTGGCTGTGCTCCAGTAACATTTGTGTTTTTATATTAAAATCTACTTGGACAGGAACAGATCTATGGTCTTTCTCAGTCTTCTGTGAAAGTGTGTGTTTGGTAGTCCTAGGGAAGAGTCCCAGCTGGGAAGGGTGAGCTGGTCAAATAATTGTAATTATTTTGTGGTAGTTCCATGCTTAATACATTTCCTGTATTTGTTTGGCTATTAAAAGCTATCTTCTACAGAGCTTATTGTTGTTATTCAAAATACAGGCAGCTCCTTACATGTGCTGAAATAATGCTGAGAAACTCTGCAGCCTGGTATAGTTCAGAATTGGAAGAATAGAAGACCAAATGTCCTCTGGTTCTTTTGTGCAAGATCTTTCACCTAAAAAAATTACAGCCTGTAGTCTCATGCGTGATGTGCTCTCATATTATCTAAGGGGGTAATTTTCCTCTACTCAAAACTATTCACGCTTCAAGAGCACTTGGCTGTCAGAGCCTCCTCCCTGGAGCAGAGGCACTGCTCCTAGGTAGTGGAAGAGCCTCAAAGGTTCTGTGTATAATGGGGGCTTCATGTTGAAGCAAGAGCTTGGTGCCTGCTGCCTTGGGAAACCTGGCTGGTGCAGATGGCACATGGAATGTCGTCCTTGTTGACCTGGTTTCAGGCTTACTTTTCTTACATGGGGTACTCAGTATGTAAAATTGTAATTAGTGGACTTGGAAGTTGTGTTGGATTGCGTGCTGTTTGTGAGTTGGTTTTTTGTTGGTTGGGTTTTTTTGTTAATCCACCTTTAGAGATTTTCATGTTCTTGCCTGAAGGGGAGGCAGGGCTGGCTGCAGAGGCGTAGTTGAGTTAAAAGCACTGGTGCGTGTTTTAGACAGCACTTGGTGTTTTGCTGCTGGAAGAGTGTATTCAGCGTAGGGACTTGTTTGAAGGTCTCCCATATGCTTTTTAAGGCAAATCGGCACCTTCACGGGCAGGTACTGTGCTAGTGTTACTGGAATTGCTTTATTCATCTAGTCAAAAGTAAGTGTGCTAATGATTTTTTAGTTTTGGGTCGGGTTTTTTTTGTTGTATTTTATTTCAGGCTGAAACTTGATTAACTTCATACCTTAAAATTCATAATATTCTGAAAAGGGATTGGGGTTTTAAGTGGCTGAAGTTTAGTTTGTTCTTAACAGATATTTGTTAGATTTACGTGTATCTAGTAGATGATCCTTAACAGCAACTCTTATACTGTTGATTACAGGAACATAGAGAAGTTGCCAGACAGTTGTTTTTGTTTTGCATTTCCTTGACTATTAGATGGGAATCTAGCCCATAAGATGGACATTGCCATTATGAGTAAGTATATAAAGTATTCATTGTTTAGATCATTCAGGAGCTCTGTGGCTTATCTTTAGTGTGTTTATGCAGCCATCATTTAATCCTTGTCCACTCAAGTGTGTAATAACCAAAGAAAACCTTCTGAGGAGTCAGGCAGGTGCTATTTTTTAGTTCATGTGCCTTTTCTCTCTTCCCTGTGTATGACTTTGTGTTCTCTCAGTGTTGCAATATACTGTCTAGAAACTCACAGCTGTCCTCTTCCCTTCTCCTCCTTTGCCTGACAGCGGAAGGTTATGCTGCATTTCAAGAGGACAGTTCCGGTGATGAAGCTGAAAGTCCTTCAAAGTTGAAACGGTCCAAGGGAATACATGTCTTCAAGAAACCCAGCTTTTCCAAAAAGAAGGAAAAGGATTTTAAGATAAAAGAGAAACCCAAAGATGAAAAACACAAGGAAGACAAACATAAGGAAGACAAACATAAAGAGAAGAAGTCGAAAGACTTAACTGCAGCAGATGTTGTAAAACAGTGGAAAGAGAAGAAGAAAAAGAAAAAGCCAATTCAGGAGACAGAGATACCTCAAGTGGATGTTCCAAGTCATAGACCCGTGTTTGGCATTCCTTTGTCTCATGCCGTAGACAGGACCATGATGTATGATGGCATCCGCCTGCCAGCAGTTTTCCGTGAATGTATAGATTACGTAGAGAAGTATGGCATGAAATGTGAAGGCATCTACAGAGTTTCAGGTACTCTGGGCACACTGACATGAAGGTTCCTAAGGGCTTTACTTGCAATCTTCTTACTGTTTTACCATTTCCAACACCTTAATTTTGATTGTCCAAAAGGTAATCAGGTAGCCAAAGTTAAGCAAGCCTGTAGGCATGAAATACCAGAAAAATTGCTAATATGGTGGTACTGCCTAATGGCAGTAAAAACACACCTGTTTTGGCCTTTTGTGATAGGATGGTAACAATGAATAAATGTGTATGGCCAGCTTGTATTCTTTTCCTTCTACAGTAGAAATACAATGGGAGCTGATGAAAAGCAAAAATGAGATATAACCATTTTATCACATAAGCTTCCTACTAAGTTTAGTTTTTCCAGTTACTTCCACTGTATGATTTTTTTTTCTTAAAAACTTGTTTTCTTTCAGCAAATATGCTAATAACCAGAAAATACAAGTGTCACTGTTTAAGCTTAGCAACAGCCAACTAATTAACCATGGTAGTTGCATAACACCAGCTTACATAAATGAGACCTCAGTTTTAGTCATGTTAAACAAAACAGTCCCTTTATTTGTGAGCTCATCAGCAACATAAGTCATGTAAGTTCCTCTGTGGGTACCTGTAAGGGGGCAGGAACAAGGGAGAAAAGGAATTTGAGGAAAAGCGTTTGAAACAGGTTGGCCAGCACTGTAAAGCAGTAACCAAATGATATCAAAGGCTTCATTAAGCTGTCTTCATGCTGTCCATCTGCATGGTGTTAGGTAGGTATGCATAAATAATTGCAGCAGCTTAAGCAGTTGCTTTGTCTAGCCTCATGAAACATTTTGGTTGCTTGTTTTTTCTAGACACTGTGTGTTGGGCTATTTTACAGGTGTGTTTTCTGCAAATCATTTCTGCTCTGTGTACTTTGTGGGTCTTCTCCAGTGCAACAGCACCCTCTTGTGCGTGTAGGATTGTTTAAATTGAGAGCTCAGAGAGAGCACTGCATTGGCTCAACGACCTGCCAGCTGTTGTGAGGGCTCATTTTGGGCATGAAACTGAGCCTAATTTACCTGGGCTGAGTGTGCCCAGTTGTGCTCATTGGGTATGAGCCAAGCCATGGCAGCACACCGAGTTGGTGTAACTCAAGTGGGTGTTGAGCTTTAAGAATGAAATTCCTCCAAGTTCAGGAAGATTAGAATGTCACTTAATTATAAAAACATCTTACAGAAAATCTTGGATGGGCTGAATAATTATGTGAACACACTTTTATTCATAGGATGCCTCAAATCAAGAATCTTGTGTGAGATTCTTCTGCTGAGGAGGGCCAGCTTGAAATCTGGAAACTAAAAAGTGTGGGTTTTGTTTTGAGAGAGGAAAGCTGTTATAGGTAGAAGTAGCAGCACAATATTGGAGTTGATAACATATTTGCTACTTGGCCTAGGGATGTATAACTGAACAGCCAGAAAGATGCTGAATGCAAATACACAATTGATCTTAACGTTCCCCTACCCTTCCTCACCCTATTTTATGTTCCTTAATGAAGGGGAATGCTGGCAGCAGTTCTTATTCAGAGCTCTGTCAGTGCTGTGGTTTTGCTTTGTAGTACTAGTCAGTGCTTTTAGAACCAGTGTTCATGTAATTTTGAAACGTGATTTTCACTTTGTTACATGTGGATAACTTCTGAAAGGTGTTCCTCAATTAGCTTAAATAGTAAGGAGAGGTGAAATAAATGCATTTCAAAAAAAAAAAAAGCTTAAATATAACTATTATACACTTAGAGTCGAAATTTCTCTTAATTCTCGATCTGAATATTTTAAGGAATAAAATCAAAAGTTGACGAGCTAAAAGCAGCCTATGATCGCGAGGAGTCTCCTAACCTGGAAGAATACGAGCCCTACACAGTGGCCAGCCTGCTGAAACAGTACCTGCGAGAGCTGCCTGAAAACCTGCTTACCAAAGAGCTCACATCCCGCTTTGAAGATGCTTGTGGAAAGAGCACAGAGGCTGAGAAAGTTCAGGAGTGCCAGAGGCTGCTGAAAGAGTTGCCGGAGTGTAACCACCTCCTAATTTCTTGGCTGATTGTGCATATGGACCACGTTATTGCAGAGGAACTGGAAACAAAAATGAACATCCAGAATATTTCTATAGTGCTCAGCCCTACTGTCCAGGTACGTGCACCACACAGCAGGTGTTAGAGCACAACTTCAGCCTGAGAAAGATTTCTTTGTAGGAATTGTCTTGCCGGTGGGAATTGGATATTGTCTGATACAGTTAAACTAAATTACAGCTTCTCCTTATGCCTTGGGAACCTGAAAATGCTGGGAAAGGGGGAACAAAAGGCTTTCCATACGTGAGCTTGCATATTGTGGGTCTGATACTTGGGTTACTATGAGAGTATGACAAAGAATGCTGTCTGTGTTTTAATTCTGTCATGAACAGCAGTCATTTAATGTTAAAATTGTCCAGTACTTTGTGCAGATACACAATTTCTGTGGGCTTCTGATTCAGTGATAATTTAGTGAAGACTGAATTGTTGCTTAATTTTAATATCAAGCCAGTGAACCCTGTCCAATCCATAGATCTTCCTGGTGCACTGATGACTTGGGTAAAATGGCTTTGGTGTCTGCAGTCAAAGGGCTGGGAAAAAACAACTGACTTAGTTTTCCAGTAAGATATTGTGGTTTCTAGACTGATTGATTCCTTAATAAACATCTTGGAAATATTTAATTTAAATTCATCCTGTGCATGATGAAAACATGGCATTATTGGGTGTGGGCCTTCCAGAACAAAGCCCGCACTTCAGAAAAGCTTGACTTTATTATTAAGAGTGCAGATAGAGGCCCAGTAGCAAAAGGGCCGGTTGTTATTCTTGGCTGTTTTGCTGTGGCAGACACCTTTCTAGCTGAGAAAAGAGGTAACAATTAACATAAAACAGTGCAGGCCCAATCATGTTTCACTGGTAACTAGATCTTAGCAATTAAAGTGCAGGTAGTGACAGAACTCTAATACAGGATAATTTTTTTTATTTTAATGGAAGATGCAGTATCAAAATACATACTTGCTTCTGTCTCATGTTAAAACAGGGGCTGCATGGGAAGATCCTTTCAAACTACTTTCTTTCTACTATAATAAATCATCTGAGAAGCTGTAGAAAATACTGCATGTTGGGGTAGGAGAGAGAAGGTGTAGCCAGTCACCAGCCATAACATAGTGTGGTTGGTGTTCCCTTTTACCTTTACCTGAGTACGAAGAAAGATTTAATACATTTCTGTATCTACCAGAGATGGGAATAGTTATGGTAGCCAGAACATGTGAAGATTCTGAGTTTAGCATGAAAATGCCTCAGATGCACAAGTAAGAGAGACAGTGAAATGACTCCTTAATGCCAGTGCTGCATTGTTCAAAGTGTCCAGATTTGAATCTTGTAGTTTCTCATGAGACTGGCATCACTGTGGATCACAGAAAGGTGTACTGAAGGCTGCCATTTCCAATATCCTCTCTGTCCTCTCTTTGCAGATCAGCAATCGTGTCCTGTATGTGTTTTTTACACATGTTCAGGAGTTCTTTGGGAACGTGACTCTGAAGCAGGTGACAAAACCTCTTCGCTGGTCGAATATGGCAACAATGCCAGCACTTCCAGAAACACAAGAAAGCATCAAAGAAGAAATCAGGCGACAGGTTGGCAATTACTTTAGTGTTTTTCTGTTTAGCTTTGCCCTGGATTTTATACATTCAGTAGTAAATTCTGGTAAGTTTGTAACATACTTTTTAATTCCATCACAATTATCCTATCGGTGGAGACCACTGGAAAGAGACTGATGATTTTCTTTCCTTTCTCATGCATGAAAAGTTGTTACAGTCTTGTGATGGTCATAGCTGTGTCATTCATGGAGTGCTTTGCTATGTAGGTCGATACTTTTATTGTGGGAGGAGGGTCAGGAGAGCACATTAAAGAGGGTGGTTTCTTCAGTATTGCACTTCAGCTGCTCTATGTCACGTGCTGGGTCTGTGTTAACACTTGTTTGTTGACATGTCAAGGTTTGAAAACCAGAATTCCCAGCCTGTTGCCACAAAGCCAAAAAGATTTTCCTTTTCAGTCTGCCCTTCTAGGATATATTGAAGACACTTAATTTCTTTGGCATTATTTCTAGGAGTTCCTACTGAACTGTTTACACAGAGACTTGCAGGCAGGCATAAAAGACTTATCCAAAGAAGAGAGACTCTGGGAGGTGCAAAGAATCTTAACAGCTCTTAAGAGGAAACTAAGAGAAGCTAAGAGGCAGGTGGGTAATTTTTCTGTTTATTGGCCAGACATGTAAATTATGGATCCCTAATCTGAGATAGTGCAGAGGCACACAGATCAAACCATGTTTCAGTCTTTTTACTGAAGATTTTCTCATTACATTCCTGATGAGCAATTGTGTTTTCTGCTCAGCTGGCTCTCCCTAGAGACAGAGAGATCTTTGCAGCTGTTCACAAAAAAAATATGTGTGATTAAAAACTTAGTGTTTGACAGAGCATGTATTCATGATATGCATAAAACATTGTATCCTGGAGTACCAAGAGGAATTACTGGAAGACTCAGGGTTAACAAACTTGAGAAGCACTTTTTTTAACTGTTCTATGTCCCAGAGAGGGGACAGACCTTGCTGAAAGCTTTCAAGACAACTGAGATGGTGGTTCTAAAAAATCTTCCTTAGAGTAACTACAGTGACTGGGTAAGGTGTCCTTTTAAACAGGTGTCCTGTTGTTCTCTTTCTCTGGCAGGAGTGTGAAACAAAGATTGCACAAGAAATTGCTAGCCTTTCAAAGGAGGATGTCTCCAAAGAAGAAATGAATGAGAATGAAGAAGTTATAAATATTCTGCTTGCACAGGTAGCTGGCAGGCACTCACCTGTTTGCCTTTTGGTATTTTATATTTCAGATACATTGAACACTCCTTTGTCCCTTCTAATGCAGTGGGACATTGAAATCTTAACAGGGTCTCTCTGTGCATTAAAACACAAGGCTTTGTTTCAAAGGTAAATAAAGCAGGGAAGGAAAGCTGACTGCAGGAGTGAACCCAGAGCTGAGCAGACTCTTGTTAACAGCAGGAAGGAGACACTGTGCAACCAAAAAAAAAACCAAACCACCAAACAAAAAAGTAGCCTTTGTTGTTAATGTACTTAGAAAGCACTTCCAAATCAAGCCAGTTTTAATACTGTTAAACTGCTTTCCTGCTGATCAAAGGAACTAAGGCAACTATTTTGGCTTTTTTGCCTTCTGTTGCTTCCCCCTATAGCTTTGATCTTCTCCCCACTGTACCTTCCTCCTTATATTCATCTTCAAAGATATATAATTTAGTTTTTCTAGTTATTTTACTGGTTGGCCAGAGCTTTCCCCTGTGATTTAAGGAAAGGCAGCCTAACGTGCCAGGATTTGGTGTGTCATCAGCACGATTCAGTACAGCAATCATCTTGGGGATTCAGAACAGACAGTGTTGGGTTTGAACTTCCATTTGCTTTGAGGTCTTGACAGATCAGAGTTCAAAGCAGACATGCTAACCACTGCTACTGAAAGTGTTTCAGAGAACAGAATAATCTCATACTTATTGCATGCTCCTGTAAGAAATAAAGTCAAGACTTTAAGTGAACTAACTGATCCTTGCAGGAGAACGAGATTTTAACAGAACAGGAAGAACTGCTGGCCATGGAGCAGTTTCTGCGGAGACAGATTGCCTCGGAGAAGGAAGAAATAGATCGTCTCAGAGCAGAAATAGCTGAAATACAAAGGTAAGAGGGACACTTCACATCAGAGCCTTGCCAGGCGAGCACACTTTGATTACAACTACACACATGCTTTGCTGAAATAATACTCTAGACCACACTTAAAAGCTCACCCAGTGAACATCACAGTTGAAAGCCCCTTATTTTTATTGAAATCTCAACAAATTTGGATCTTTCAGGATATTTTCTGTTGTTTTAACTGGAATTATGATCTAAGGGAAACTGGGCCCTGTGCTGTAAAAAAAATCCCCTTTGGAAATCACTGCTTTATTAAATTAAGCACTGAAAGGCAAGTATGATTTTTTTTTTCCAAAACCATTGGCAGATGCAGGTTAACTCTCTCTTATGCTGTCACAGACTTGAGGAAGTGCTTAAATCAGGATTTGTCATTGGTCTTTCAGTCGCCAGCAGCACGGCCGAAGTGAAACCGAGGAATATTCTTCCGAGAGTGAAAGTGAGAGTGAAGATGAGGAGGAACTGCAGGTCATCCTGGAGGATTTGCAGAGGCAGAATGAGGAACTGGAGGTAGGATTTGGTTCTTAGCATTTACTGATTCTCTTCCCTTAGCGGTTACTTGCTGGAGCCTGTGCAGAGATGTTTGCACACGTGCAAACTGGTTGTTTTGCATCAGTTCTGCCCAGGCTGTGACCCACATGCCCACGTTTTTAAGCCACTGTTGTGTGCAAGTCCCCGCTGCTGTCTGGGCTGGCAGCAACACTTCACTGCAGTGCTAAACCCCCCTAAGCTACAGCAGTTCTTTGTCAGAGGGAGCCCTGATGTTTGGTTTTCCTCCCTCAAAAGATAAAGAACAATCACCTGAACCAAGCGATTCACGAGGAGCGAGAGGCCATCATAGAGCTGCGGGTGCAGCTCCGGCTGCTGCAGCGAGCCAAGTCGGAGCAGCAGGTGCAGGAGGAAGAGGAGCCAGAAAAACGCGGGAGTGTTTCTCAGCAGCAAAGAGACAGTGTCCTGGAGACAAAAGCAGCCAAAGAGCAGCCAAAAGCAAGCAAGGAGCAGCAAGTCAAGCCATCGCCAAGTAAAGACAGGAAAGAAACTCCGATTTGATCAAGCTCCTTGGCTATGCATAAAATCAACTGAACTGTGCAAATTACTGTAATTTGAGTCTAACTGCACAAATTATTGCTGGCTGTGTACATTCTGTAAAGAAACTTTTCTTTTAAGCCCTGGAGACTTTTGTCTCTAATACTTGTGGCTTCTACTCATCAGACTCAGGTGAGTTTGGAGAGGCCAGAAGAGTTTTTCAGTTAGTATCAGATTATTTCAAGACTGGTTTCCTTCAGGTGATTTAAAATAATTAAGTAACAGTTTTATTTCAAACCAAAATCATTATTGACATTCACTGGAGCAGAATTGGAAAATATCATTTTCAGTAAACAAACAAAAACCCCCCCACACTTATTAATTATTTGCCTTGTGGATCTGTTCATCCTCATTCACCATTATTTCTGCTTATTAACCGAGTCACTTCTTGCTTGTGCCTTCGATACCTTTCTGATGCAGATTATATACAAGGGAGCTTTAAATTTACTCTGGGTTGGCTGAAACGGTGGGAGACTGTGGGGTATCATGTTTACCTGCCATGCCCTTAAGCTTCATTTTTGTTCTGAGATGTACTGAGTAAGTGTAAAAACTTGAGAGATGTTATTTATGTCCCCGTATGATGGAAATGTTCATCAAGAGCTGTTCATGTCTTTTAGCGATGTAGGCAACACACTGACTCATTTATTAACCACCCTCATCACAACCTGTTCAAGACAGGCCCTGTTCACACTGCTGCCACGTAGCCAAGAGCTTTGTCTTCATCCATCCTAAACATTTCCATCCCTCAGAGAGAGCTGCTGGGAATGGGTTGTGTCACTTGGGATGTGTCTGCCTGACCCAGCAATACAGCACTTCCCTGCACAAGTGCCAGTCACTTGTGCTTTCCAAGTAAGCCCCAAGAATGACGCCAAGGGGAGGCACTGGGGGTTCAGCAATAGCCTCCCTTTTGTTGTTGTTTAACAAACCAACCACCCCCACCTGGGACTTGCTTTTGGTTTGGCTGTTTTTACTGCTTCTACCCTTCAAAATCCTCCACCCACGCTGGCATGTAAGGGCCATTTAATGTTTTGGATACACTCATAAGACTCATCCATCAAACCAGATATAGACAGAAACTCCACAGAGTGCATATAGGCTATCTTATTTTTTAATTGGATATTTATTTTCAGCACCTGTTGGATGTGGTTGTATTCTTTATCTATTGCACTGTTGTGAATCATTGGCCATGATTTGATTTTGTACAAATAATGCTTTGATATGTTATAGAAAACAGCATAGTATTTTTTTAAAATTTGGAAAAAAGTTTATAAACACAGAAAATGTGATCAGATGACAAATGTAAACTAAAGCATTCTCCCTTGCCTTCGTTACATACATTTTATATTTGCTGGCAATATTTAAACTTTTTTTTGTTTAATTCACACTAATTCCTATTGAATTGTCATGGATTTTTCTAATGTTCTTCAGACAAATCTCTTAATATCGGTTAACTTTTATTTTGTTAGGATTGTATTTATCAAGCAAATAAATTCAACAGCCATTCAGTAAACAAACAAAAACCCCCCACTTCATAGTGCAAAGCACAGTGATTCCTCTTGGGAAGCTACCTGCAGTTGAGAAGTTTCTATGAAAAATTAATTTGGGCTTTGTTAATAACTCTTCTCTGAAAGAGAAGGCAACTGGCTGTCATAGAAAGTTCTGTAACTCAGGTGAAGATCAAGTTAAATTTAATCAAATTAAAGACTTTAAGCCTTTGCTTCTCTGTTACCACTAGAGTTTTCAGTTATGAAGGCAAAACCATCTTGTTTACTCACATCATTCCTTCCACCACACGGACACTGCTCTCAAAGCTTGTTGCCACAGAGGTCTGAAATGGAGGTGGAATTGCTACTCCTGCAGCAGCGCAGCAAATGTAACCAGAGACTTGGTTTCAAACTCCCTGAAAGATGTTTCTTCGATGTGATTTGATTCTGTGCCACTGCCCTGCCAGGAGGGGTGGGCACGGCCCTGCTCTTCCTGCTGCCCCTTACCCAGCGCTTCCCAGGAACCAGCCCCAGTGATTGGAGAGGCTGCTGTGGCAGTTGTGAATAATTGGCAAAAAAAGCGCCAAAGCTAATTTCAAATAAAGTGGAAAGTAATTACAGTACAATAATCTGTGTGGGCTGTTCAGATCATGTTATGAGCTGCCTTATCAATCTCCAGGGCCTTGGAACAAGATCTGTGAGCAGCAGTTGCTCAGGTGGTCACCTCCCACCCAGGGCACCAACGCTGCCTGCACAGCAGCCTGGCCACCTGCACCAAGGACATACATGTCCTGAACAACCAGTTTATCTAAATTAAAGTATCATTTAAACTGACTTAAAATAATCCTCTTTCCTTAGAGCGTGTACAACCTCAGAGCTTGTATGGGCTGAGTGCAGCAACAGAACATCTGTCAGACCCTTTGGACAAAATGCCAGATTTGACTTAGTTTACTGGAAGAAAGGGAACAACAGGCTCACAATGTTAATTCCAGTGTTCTGGACTTAACAAAACATTTGTGAAGCCTGATGTGGCCCATCAGCTTCCTTGAAAATCTGAGTGTTTCCACAGAGAAGGCAAGAGGGTGATGGGACAAGGGACAACTACACACCTCATTTTTCTAGCGCAAGCCTGGAACAGATTTGGTCAGATCAGTCAGAAGTTAAAAGGAGCAAGAAGCCCTGTATGAACAAGTCACCAGGGCTACTGTGCCAACATGAACCAGGGCACAAACCTGGGGTTTGCCAGCAGAAGGGTACTTGCATCTATCTGAGAACAGGACAGCCTTTATAACCATAGAAGTACTGCAACTGCACAGTGAACCAGCCTCAGACATCTGGCACATGGAGCAGGATTTTTCCTTCCCAGCAAGTCTTTTTGCTCTGAAAAACAGGAACCTGAACTGGTATTGTCTGAACAGTTTAAAAGGGTGGGGTGTACTTTATTTGTTGAAAGATAAGAAAAGAATAAACAATGAGCAATACTCCTCTCAGATCATATCCCTACCACAGGTCTGAAAACATAAGCTTATGTCCAAGGCCTTGCAGGATTCCAGCCGGCCTTACAGGTTTCCTGGGCTCTGCTGTGTACACAGTTTCCAGTGCAGCAAGGTACTAAAGCACTGTCTTGTAACACAGTCCTACAGGGAACCATATGAGGGGCTCCAGAAACTCACTGTCCTTTATGATGAAGATAAAGGGTTGCTGTACAGGAGGCTTCCACTTCCATTCAGTAATTCCCATACTAGCACCGGAGGGATTAAGTTTTATCTCCGTGTCCCATTAGATTAATGAGCTAAGTTGAATTTTTAAAATCTGTGTACTGAAGCCAAGAATTTTACACCTGACCATGTGAAGCTACTCCCTTTCAATTAAAAAAAAAAAAAAATAACAAAGCATTGACCCAAGTCTCTGCCAGAAAGGTCTGATCAAGCTTAATCTGTCAAGGTTTTCATTTCTCAGCATGCACCTCTGACTCATAACGCTTCATCTGCAGAGAGAAAAATGCCTCATCCAGACCACATATGGCTCATATCCAACAGCACAAGTTCTCCACAGTAATCTTTTAAAACACACTCCAAACGCAGAAGGAGCAGTTCCATGTCCCGTACCAGGGCGTGGCTGTCAGTCCTTCCTATCCCAGGGCAAGCAGACACAGCCTCACTGGTGCAGCCTCCGGCCAAGGCCTGGCTGCTCCTCCACCCCCTCACAGATGTGACACCCACCAGGACAAGCCCCTCCCTGGCCCAGCACTGGCACTTTCACTGCTGACCCTCTTGG
This sequence comes from Pachyramphus minor, assembly GCA_013397135.1. Classification (NCBI taxonomy): domain Eukaryota; kingdom Metazoa; phylum Chordata; class Aves; order Passeriformes; family Tyrannidae; genus Pachyramphus; species Pachyramphus minor. The sequence goes on along the minus strand of VYXB01007950.1, from coordinate 1,093,336 downwards.
ATACAATGGACTGCTACCAGGTTTCATCTGGAGTTTCTTGTCCCACTGTCTTGGCAACGCGAGCAAGAAGGTCTGCCAAAGGAAAATGTTGCAAAAAACATGATTTGAACCGGACAACCCGACTCCCACACAGTGGAAGAATTCCCCATCTGAACTGCAAGACACAGGAGTTCTCAGTTACGAGGTTACAGGTCAGGGCAGTGGGAGCAGCCCTTGCTGCCGGCTGATGTGTCCCAGCACCTGCCCTGGTCGTACCCTCTGACTACGCTGCAAGGACTGTCAGCCCCTGTACTGCTCCAGCTACTCGTATCCAGGGAGGGGGCCTGTGGGGGACAGAGGAGGGCAGACATCAAGAATGGCCAAGATTAAAGGATGTTGCATCCTAAAACTTCTAATGCTGTTCCTCAAGTCGTTTTGACTTGTCAGCTGAATCCCCCCTAGACACTCCAAGGTGCTCCTCCACAGGCTCCCATCACGGCTGCTCCATCCACCCAGGAGGGATGCACCAAGACCACTGGGGAGAGACCAACTCACTGTGACACCAGGGGTCCTCAGCATTGGCCTTCCCCTTCCCAAATCCTCTGCTGACCTCCCCAGTCCAAGAGAGGAACCACAGCACTGCCTAAAGCTCCCCCGTGGAGCAGGAAGGGAGCCATCAGGATGGCTGTAGCCTTGTTCAGCCACAGCTCAGCAGATGACCAGGGAAGTTGGTGGTCTAAGCATTTTGATTTGAGAGATGGGAATATTGCATCCCAGATTTCTGCACCAAGGAACACCATTTGCCAACACACCGCCTGGGAGACACGATGAGCTCCTGTTGCTGCAGCCTCCCCCTTGCCCAGCACCTCACCCTGGTACCGTGAGCCACTGCCTGGTTTTATCACAGTGAGGGGCCTTGAGGAAGATGGGGGAGAGGACATCTCTGCTGGCAGTGCTGCTTACAGGAAACAATGTTGGCAGGCACAAAAATCCAGAAGGTGACCAGAAAAAAAAATACACCAAAGCAAAACACAAAACCCCTCAGTCAATGGACCAGAAGAAACTGTGAAATAAATGACCAGTACAAGAGGAACGGCCCAGTCCCCATTTGAGCCTTGGTTGTCACCTTACTCAAACCAAGTTTTGTTTGGGTTCTTTCTTACACCAGAAACCTGAACTGACTAAAAAATAACTGAAATTTCTTTTGATGTTCAAACAAAGGACCTCTCCTCTTCTCAGCCCTGTGAAAAAACATGCAGAGGAGCGTGCTCAGTACCTTCCATTATCACAGTCATGATCCCAAAACAGCAGTTAATCCCTTTAAAACATTTCCCACACAGAAACACTACTACACCTCTGCAGAAATCGGGTCACGGAATTTCAAGCAGACCATAATCAGAGAGATGCAAGATGTTTAAACATCTGGTTATTTATCTCTGCTAAGTCACAGTGTATTTTAATCATCTAGATGTAGTCCAACCTCAGCAGCAACTGAACTGTAAAATAATCCCATTAACTTGGGCTCTGTATTTATTTTTCTGATCTAAATAAAAAGTGAAATAAAGGTTAATTAAAGCTAAAAGGCAGAATCTGAAAGCACTTGGGGGGTAGGGGGAATGATCAGGAATATTTTAAATGAGCTTTCCTGTTATATTTTCATACTTTAAGGTAGTCTTCGGGTATATACTAACTCTGCTTATAAAGATTTATCACTTTAAATATACTTACCAGCACAGACAGGGAGACAAGCCTTCCCCATCAGTATCAAACAGAACTGACAGGAGAAAGTGGAACACAGAACAAGCTTTTATCCATGTGCCTGTCTCAGACTCCCCATCCTACCAAGACAGAGGTCCCTAGGCTGAAACCAGGTCAGCAAACACGAGCACTGCACACCAAGATCCCCCATCAAAGGACAAGGGACCAACAGGAGACTTTGCCAGCAGGAAGGAACCCAATCGAGTGTAAGAGTGTGCCTGAGCCATGGGACAGACTTTGCCATCCTGCCCATCCACGACCAATGCCAATCAGCCATCTCTGACAGTGCAGGGAAAAGGGGGAGAGCACGAACGACTCTAACAAGTAACCCTGCTGTTCTGCAGTCCTAATGAACGTAGGATCTTGTCCACGGGGCCAGGAATTTGTGCAACAGCTATCTGGGACATTCAGAACAGCAAAAGTAAAATGGTTTCCAAGCCTCAGTCATGCCTTGGTTACAAACAATGCACCCTCTAGAGGGTTCCAGATATTTGCTAGTTCATTGGCATGAAATCTGCATGAAAATGTGGCAAGGAAGTGGCCCTGCAAAATCCTGATGGGTCTCTGGGGAGGAACAACCAGAAAGAGAGAATCTGCTGTGAGAAACAGCAAGGAGGAGAAAGGCAGACAGTGCTGTAACCAGGACATAGGAAAAAAAGGGATTCTCTGTGAAGAATTCTCACGAAGAAGCTCTAAGATGAGCCAAGAGATTAAATGGAAATCCATGAAAATCACTTGTGAAGAACCAACCTGGTATTCTGCCAAGAAGGGGTAGAGGTAGGATATGGCTTTGGGAAACCATGGACCAACAGATGCTAATTCCGGAGCCACCTCATTTTCTGCTCAGGGAACCCTGACCGAAAGAGAAATGAATTGAGGTACAGAGTTCAAATCTTTCTTTAGGGAAGGCACACATGATGTAATTCATTGGGATCTCTGACAGCATCTCCAGACATTGCCCCACAGAAGAAACAGCTCCCTTTTTCTCCTGCTCAGAACAGAGATTCAAGTTCCCCTAAGCCCCATATCCTTAGGGACAAGTTGAAGCTTGAATTACTGACATTGCGAACACTGCCAGCATGACAAAATTCCCTACCATAGTACTAGAGTCCACATCCCTCAGGCTGTAGATCAAATGCTCTTGGGAAATGCAAGTCTTTCCTTCCCTTCCACTTCTTAGGAATCACCAAATGAAGCAGAAGACAGATCCATGGCACGCTGGGTGAAAGAAAAAGGAGATAAGACAGCTATTTCTTCTCTTCCCTAAAGATGGTCCTTAGTTGTTACATATCAGGGAAATTCAGGCACTCAGCAACTGAAAACACTCAGTCTTCCTTAGGAAAAAGCCTCAAACTTTCCCCACAAATCACAGGCCTGCACTGGCATTGCCTAAATAAAGCATCCAGAAGATCTGTCTCATTTTTCAACATAGAGGTGCTTTACCTTTAAATGACTAGGAAATAGCTGAAAGGATCAGGTATAATCCTTCATTTCACTGGACTGGTAGAACAGTATGTAAGTACAGTGATGGAATCAGGTTAGGCCATGTTAATTCTGGACTCCAAAAACTAGGATTTAAATCCCAGTACTCCTCCCAGTGAATCCTGCGCTCCGTTCCCAGTTAGAGGATGACCTGAAGTATCCTCTGGTCTGAAAAAAGAGCTGGTCCCTTTCACCTCAGGAATTGCACACACAATCCAACTACAATTCAACTGTCATTACACTGAGGCAAAAAACAGATGAAGGGATTTATTTACTCTGAACAAAACACAGAAATCAAGTGAACTTCAGCGGGTATTTCTTAAATTGGAATCATCTGGCCTGGGAGAGAATGAGTTAATTTTAGATGTTCTCCTTATGGCAGCAGGGAATGCTCACAAATCCTCTTGCCTGAAGAGCTCACTGCTTCCTGACATCCTGTTACCACCCACGGTGCTGTCACACTGCCTAGTCCTCGAGGGATTAAGCCAATTTTGAAAAGAAAAAGGGACATGCAAAGGAAAAATTATAAAAAACAAACAAACAAACAAAACAGATTCAAACCACTCACACACAAAAATCCCAAAATAAACAAAAAACCCCACAAAAATCCAGAGGTCTAAATAAAAGAAAAAAAAAAAATCAAATAAACCCTCCAAAACCCCAAACCCACCACACTTCAAGGCAGAGATAACTCTACTTAACCACCTCCATGGCTGTGCTGAGAGTACGAATGCAACCCCTGGGGAGCAAACAGCAACTTCCTGTTTACAAGAAAAGAAACCACAAAAGAATCTGTTTTCCCAAGAAAATAGGAAGGAGAAAAAAAAATAAAAAAGAGACACCTGCCTGAGGCTCAACTGCCAGGGCATCAGGTACCAGACTGATAAATGAAAGTGTTCTGCTACAATACATCAAAGACAAGCTGCCTATTTCCACCTCCTTGGGGGAAAAAGAGCTTCACACAGACTTTGGGTTCCGCAGGCTGGAAGAAAAGTGATTTAAGCAAGTTGCCCCTGGAAGACACAGGAGATACTGTATCAGTAATTTTAAATGAGAGGAAACAAAGGAGTCAACAAACTGAAGGCAGGTTAAAGGCTGTTTGACCTCATGGTTTCCTGTAAACCTGAAGTGGATATTCAGACTTGCTTCCAGCCAAGAAGCCATTTCATGCTGCAGTAACAGGTTGCCAAGCACAACAGGGATGCCTGGAAGAAATTACCAAAACCTCAGCTTCACAAAGTACATCTATGCTGTAGAATATTGCATCTCAAAACGAAAAGCTCTTCACAATCATTAAGCAAACCCCTCGCCCCTGAAACAGCCATCGAAGTGTAGAGAACTGAAAGGAAAAGGCCACTTAAATTTCAAACTTATTCTTTTAATGTCTTAAAAAGGTCACAAGATTTTTTTTTTTTTTCAATCTTATTAATAAATTTTATTTGGACAAGTAGAGAACAACTTGTATCACAACAGCTTTTAAACAACATGATTAAAGACTGCAGCACTCCAAGGAGGCTCACAGATATGTACAGTATATGAAGAAAAAAGTTGCACCTTCAGAGCCGATCATGATCAAGTTAAAAATACCTGACTTAAAGTACATGTGCTAATAAATTTCCTTTAGGTCATGACCAGCATGAAAATAATTAGGACACAGGTACTCAGCAAAGTTTTCTGCTAATGGATACAGCAATATGCTGCATTTAAGGATTAAAATCAGATTCTAGTTTAGTGTTAGCACTGAGCCCTTAAGAGAAATCCAAATTTCTACTTTTTCCCATTTACAAACATCAAAGCTATTCCCACTTAAGGGTGTGCCCAGCTGCACACAAATCAAGTCCTTGAATGATAAAAACTTTCAGCTCTAATACTGGAGGTCTCACGTCCCGGTACAAATTTGCCTCTCTGGCCATTCCGTCTATCAGTTGCTACAGAAAATACTTGCTAAGTTAACTCCTCAGGAGAAACAATGCAGGTCTCTGGAAATCGCATCCTTTCTACAATGAAAATGATCTGCCAATTCAAGTTTCATTTGTTCAGGAAGACAGAAGATTTAAGGCTTCGGTGGCAAAAATAATCCTCTGAGCAGTGTTTTTCTAAAGTCAAGCTGACATAGGCATGTTTACTTTTTCTTGACTTAAAATCCCTGGTTTAGATAATATCCACCTGTTAAATCTGGCAAGAAATCCCTCCTTCCAAAGAGGTTGTTCTAAATCAACCATTTTAGAAGCATTTGAGGATAGTTTGTTTAATTTTTTTTTTCTTTTAATTATAGCAACATTTAGAACTCATTAATAAGTTGAAGAAGCAGTGCTCATGGCATCATCCGCAATTTTGGTACTGGCAGGGTGGATGCTTGCAAAATACTTGACATCATTGTCCTCGTCCATTTGAAGCGCCATAATTGTCTGTTCCACAGCTTCTTGATGAGAGTTGGCAGAATTGAGAAAATATTCTGTAAGAGGAAATGCACAAGACTTATGGGAGGAGAAGACAGCAGACAGTTCAACACAAACCTCAGCACACTACGGTGAGATACATAATTTCAGAGGACAGGGCACACTCACAGTCAAACTGGAATATCTGGGCGGGCTCAAAATATACGTCTGAATATACCTATGAATTCAGCTTTTAAAAAATTCCATTCCATGCTACAGAGCACAGTTTCTCTACTGGTGCTGTTCAAGTACAGGATTTCTATGTCCCTTTAGCACAAAAGTGTGACAGACTCCACGGCCAAAGAGGAAATAAAAACCTGCAAATGACTCAGGAGGACTGTGCCTGTATTTAGGACAGAGAGAAAATACCACCAGCTCATGGCCATGGCACTCCATTTCACTGCCAGCCTTGCCAAAGGATTATCAAATGATAAAACTAAGATAATGTGAAATAAGAGTGGAAGAAGTGCCAACATCTGACAGTTTTCACGAACACAAGGTGCACAAAAGCAGCCTACCTACAAAAAGCTCACAGGAAGAGCAGTTTAGGTCTGAGGTTTAAAAACTCCTGAACTTATTTTTTAAATCTGACTTTCAAAATCTATCCAACATCCCTAATCATACACAGAACACCTCTGAGTGTTCAAAATATCAATACCAGCAGGAAGAACAGTGAGATCCTTGGCACAGTTAACAAAGGATAAATCACTGCATATCAACTGATCCATCTTAACTGTCTCCTGATGCTTATTCAGAGTCTCCAGCGTGCACAAGACAGCTCACAACAGCCCAGTGCTCACTGTGTTGGCATCCTTTGCATTGTCCAGTATTTTGAACATTCTGTTTTTTTCTGCAGCAGTCCTTGAGCCAGTGTATGATTTTGAGAAAGAAAGTGATCAGAACTGGATGAAGTGTTCCAAGTGTGGACACTCTGCTCTTTTACAAAATAGCATAATATTTCTAATGCTGTTTTCCTTCACAGTGCTTTGGACTCTGAGCACTGCTGACTCCTCTGGCACGTGCTATGCACCAGGGGTGCTTTCCTAAGCCTTTTCCAAAGTCTGCAATTTGAGAGTTGCATGCTTATTTCCCTGAAGAGAACCCAGAGAAGCTTTTTCCCCCACTGCTGCCATAAAATATAAAAACCACAAAGCAGCCACCTCTTCTCCCCGCAATGAGAAAACAGACAATGAATTTGTATGGAAGGATTTTTCTTTCTTACTCCTTTTACACAAAACATCAACAGATTTTTGGTGGTTTTTTTAACCAAATAAAGGGCACTGCTCAACAGTTTCATAGTTGCTAGTTGTTCATTTCTGTTTTTTGGTGACACCTCTACAAATTAGCTCCTTCAAGGAAAATGACATCAAAAGAACAGGCTGGCATATGAGCAAGAACTCTTATTTCCTCAGCATTACACAACAGCAGGTCTGACACCACAACAAGGGTCACGGTTTTATCTCAGCCAAGGTAACATCCCACACCAAGGAGACTGTAAAAGCAAGAGCAGCCCACATCTGATATTGTTTCTTCTTTCCCAGCTGACTACAGGAAAGTGAAGGGACAAAAAATCCCCACAACAGTGCACCCATTGCAACTCTCTCTGCCACTAACCTTTCTCTAAAAGGGTTTGCTTTAATGTTTTCGCGAGCAGGACTCGAACATTTGGAACCTTGTCAGATGCCAAGTGTAGTAAGTGTGGCAACAGATGCACAGCAAACTGGTCCATGGGCAGGCAGTCATCTTCACTGATGGTCTGGCAGGAACACAGAAGCAATTTCATTAAATTTCAGCACAGTGACAATAAAATCCCAACACACAGTCAGAGCTAACAGGCCCTATTAACTTCATAGCATGGATACAGTAGTTAGTAGCCACAAAGGTTTAAAATATGGTACAATGCTTTCTAGCACAGACCTATGCATAATGAAGCAAGTTAGAGTTGAGGAAATTCAGGCTCAGTTACTGTTTCTCTAAAGAAGCTCAAAGCTCACATTTCGCCAAATACTTCTAAGAACTGTCCCACGTGGGCAGCAGCCATGTTGGCTCCCAGCCTTCACCTCAGGTACAGCCTCCCCCATTTCTGTGGGACCCCAGCTAGTTTCAACTCTTCTGCTTATTTTGCTGAGAATACATTGGTTTTGACCAAGCTGCACGAGCCAGCTAAAGAGGTAAAGCAGCTCCTGCTGATTGATTTCTAAAGAGTAACCCAAAAGAATGATGGGCTACTGCAGAATATTATAAAAATCAACAAAGCTCAGGGAAGCTTCTCAAGTCAGGGATTATTTTGCTGTTTCTGTCCTATATTAAACATCAGAATTGATGACCTGCTGCTAATATCCTAAGCTAAAGATGCATTCAAGCTGATCTGTGGAGAAACACAGAAGAAAGCAGCCATGAAACTATTCCCTTGGAAACAAAGTTCCCAACTATTCATTAAAATACTGTCAATATTCAGCTGGAGAGTCCCAGTTGCCATGGCCCCGTAATCCTGGCCACCACCACCACCACCTCCCAAAACCAAACCAAAAAGATATTTCACCTGGCAAATAAAGACAAAAGTTTGCCGACCAGACCATTTGTGGCATCTACAGAACTTTTCAACGAGCTCATTCATGAGGTCTACCACGAAGGTTGATGTTGAGGCCATGGACAGCTTTTTTACCATCTCACTAACCTTGAAGAAATGAGGGGGGGAAAAAAAATTCAAAGTTTTTTTCTGACCACCAATGCTCAGAAGTTCGAAATCCTAAATTTATTTAGATTGCTTTACCAGTTTGTAGGAAATCCAACGGACAGAAGACACTTTGTCTGCACAGAGGCTGAAAGCAATAGGTCGCAAGTAGTCATAGATGTCTCTGGCACTGTACAGGTCTAGAAGCAAGATCAGTTGCCTACAAGATGGAAAAAAAACCAAACAGAGAATATTATAATAAGAAAAAATGTAGCTTAGCTGAGCATCATCATTTATATGATAACACTTATCAAATATGCAATGTGGCTGTAATAAAGTTAACGGGAAGCAAAATCATCTATTTTTCAGTGCCATCAGTTTGACTATGGGTCACTTGCAAATATTAAATTGCCACTTATTCACAATACTGGTAAAACACTGTGTGAGCTTGAAGAATGAAAAGCCAGGGCAGAGGCAAGAGAGACCAAGGCTGCCTTTATCAGGGATCCTGATAACAGCTACAATGTAGGTGCAGCACAGTGATCCAGCTGGGACACTGGGCACGCACGAACATCTGAATACCTGGTAAAGACACCTTGAACATAAAACACTTGTACAGCTATACAGCAACTGTTGCCTACAAGATGGATCACTTAAGTAGATTGACTTAACAAATCAATAAACTGGCTCTACTTCAGAGTGTACTGGACAACTGAGAAATTACCAGTCTTCGTCAACTCGTAAAGAGCTGATTAAGATTTCAGCAGGTTTCTGACACTAGCACGTGTCCTGGATTGCACAGAGTATGTCAAGAGAAGTGACACGACACGCTACAGGCAATCGAGAGAACGTCTCCGTACCAGCAGTAACAGGTAAGTGATTTGTAGCTGCTGAACCAAAAGCATGCTCAAATGTAGTAAAACTTATGATCAGCTGTTAAAACTAGGTTTCTCAAAATTTAATTCAACAGACACACTGTAATTAGTCATTACTCTGTGTTCATCTTTCCTGCTAGAGAAGTCCTCGTTGCAGTCTCTCCCCGCAGGGTAAGTGCTAAAGCCTTGGCTGCCTCCTGAACCTGCTCCAGTTTATCAGCACCTTCCCTGTACTTTCACATACATCTCTTTCATGAGCAAAAGTCTGCTCAGATGAAGTCCAAGGTCCACTACTCTGCTACTCACTTTTGTCAGTCCCCTCGAGATCCTGATCTCCTCCATTTCATAGCCATGAATTCAGCCTACCCACCAAACACAGCAACTGGCAAATAGCTAGAACACTTCTAACGACTGCAAGAGCAACCAGATGTGCTCTTAACTTTTGGCAGCTTCCTTTTTATGGAAAGGTCATGCTTTCAACATACATTGATGGGAAAAAAAGAAAACATTCAAGCTCCAGCTATTACAGGTGATATACAACTACTGGAAATTCCTAAGCAAGGGGATGAGTAGGATAAGGGCTATCTACTAATTAAAAATGAAATTACGAATATTACAGTAAAACATCCATTATATTATTTTCACAATTTTACATATCCATAACAATAAACCCAAACATTCAGAAAACAACATACTCAGCCAGCTCAGCACGGAAACGCCAGTTCCTGCTGTTATCAGTCACCAGGAATTCCTGAAGTTGATAAAGATACTCTCGTCTTTTGTCAACATGAAGAAGCTGTAACAGTAAATATAAACATAAACATATATAAGGAACTATAGGCTACAATCACCAGACAGAAGAAGAGCTTTAAAATACAGCTAACGAAACACTGATCTTTGTTTAAAAACCTCAAATCTTTAGCAATGGCATTGCCTTCCTGGGTTAAACACTATCATGCTTAAGGACGTAAAATAAATCACACAGGGCACTACTGAAAGCAGAATCTAATCTAGCCTCTACTTTTACTCCAGGAAACGAGAGGCATAAGCAGTAAAGACAGTTTTATGATTTTTGTCTTTCAGCTCCAAAAATGAGGCGGTTACAGAAGAACTTCTACAGAGATCTCATGTAAAATATATTCTACTATTCAACAGATATCTCCACAGATTCCCACAAAAAGTTATCCCGGTGTTATGTTACAAAGCAGGTGCATACAAAGAAATGAATCGCTTGTAATGGCACTTGACCAGAGCTGAACACAGACATACCTTCAGAAAGTCATGCAAGTGCTTAAGCACACCTATCCTGACTTCATCCAGGTCTTTCAAAAAGCCATTGAAGACAGGAACTAAATCTCCAGCAGTAAGCTGGTCTCCAAGGATGACAGCAAGTTCATGTATAGAAAATGCCAGTGTTCGCCGAACCTTCCACTGCAACATAAATAAGTTAATGTCATTGATCTGAAGTGCTCTATTCTAACCTGAGGGTCAGCGTCCAAGCTGGACTCCCAGCAAGCTACAGGAACGACAAACATCTTCAAAGTGTCTCATGTAACAACTGAAAGTTAAATTTAAAAGAAAAAGGAAAAAAAAAGAAAATAGAAGACAAATGATCACGTATCATCTCTTCCACCTGAGTATCAAGAAACCAGGCAAATAGAAGCAATGAAAATATTTTAACTTTCTGGGTGTCGGGAAGGAAAATAGTATTCCTGACATCAGTAGTCTTGCACACATTACTTTTTGCTTTAAATTCTTTTGTATAAATTAGTTTCATGCTACTACTCTCTCCCTCATTTAATTTATAAAGAAGAATAAAATATATATTCCACAATATTTCAGCTGGGATATTTTAGCTTCCATAATAGGTAAAGTTTCTTCCACACTGAGTGCCCAGTAGCCCAAGACCAGAGGAGCTTTTAGACGTCCTAAATTGAGGGAACACTATTTTAATCAAGCATCTATTTTAAATAAGTCTTTTAAAAATAAAATAGCATCTATTCTTTAGCCAGCACTTTCCAATTAGTCTGAGTACTGTTCTTTTGCCCCGGTTTGGTGATTTGATCTTAATTCAGATTAGACTGGCAATAAACTCCAGACTGTTTTGAACAAAAGGTAATTTGTTTTTACTTATGTTTTAAATTTATCAGCTGTTTGTTTTTAATGGCTGCAAAAGAGTTTGGAAAAACATGAGCAATAGCCATGTATAAATTGCTCACTATGTATCACTGAAAAGTGCTGCTCTGACATAGCAAGCAGCAAGTTCAAGAGAGGTGAAGTAATCTGAGATTATTTAAAAAAATGAGAAGAGCATCTCCAAAAAAGGAAACAAGGGAGGACTGGGAAACAACTGTAAACCAACAGCAAAATGAACAAAGCCACCTCCTTACCACCTGACAATGGGGAAAATGGTGCTATTTCCAGCATTTGTTTTTAAAGTAGCAATGCTGTGTGGTGACAAGTGATGTTATTCCTCTATGACTAACTGGATGCAGCACTAAAGGCCTGGCGTGAGGCTGACTCACTGAGCTCCAGACACGCCTGCAGGGGCAATGTCTGCTCACAGAGCAGCACAGCCCAAATTCTCATACCTATGAGACTCCCAGACACCACCATAAGATCTCAAGCAAGCAGGGGAAATTGGAGACCATTCCCCACTTTCCTACTGGAGATTCACCTCACACTGTAAGAGCCCCATTTCCTTACTACCTGAGCACTACACACCCCCAGCTTCTTCTGAGACAGCTATTACACCTTCGTTCCTTATATAAATAACTAACATCAGCAATGGAAAGCTCCATGGAAAAAGCAGGGCAACCCAACACCCAATAAACAAGAGAAATCACCACAGAGGTTCAGATTGTTCATTGTCACATCACAGAAGCTCAGGTCATTTGCTGTGAGAGCTGCTTGAGCTTACCTGCATGTCAGATGCCAGTGTCTCATAGGTGTCTTTCAGACAGTGCCAGTTCTGCCTGCCCAGTGTCAGTGCCACCCCTGGCAGGCTGTAGGCACAGTGCTTGGCAATCTCCGTATCGACTGTTTGTGCGCGAGACGGATCAGTCATTGACAAGTACTGATCCAGCAAGGCTTGAGGTACAACATCCTGCAGGCAACAAAAGGGTAGAGCCTTTATACTATTTTCAATTAATCCTCATAAGGGTTACTAAAATTCCAGGGCACGCTGTCAGGAAAAAACCCAAACATCTTTTTCTACCACAACTATAGAATATTACTTAATTACAGTGTCTTAATAAGAGCACAAAGGTTTTATATTTCCTAATTTCCACCAAAAGGTTCCAAAGAAACTATGACATGACTGGGGGCTATTTGAAAATATACAGATCCACAGAACAGATGAACAAGTGGACCACAGTTGTCTTAGGGGGACCAGGAAATTAAAAGACTACATTCTACGTCTCTGCAAACATTCAGGCTCATGGGTTGTGCAAATTGGCCATTTTAACCCATCCATAAAGATAGGTAGAAGAGCAAATGATGAGATTTGCTTCTCTCAAAATCTTGGGAAGGTGGAAAGAAGAAAACTAAATCAAAATGCCTTGAGGAGGCTGGGAAGGGCAGGGAGCAGAGCATAGCGTGTTCACTAATGCTTCGAAATTCCCTGAATAGTCGAAAGGAAGGAAAGCTACTACTCAGAGACAAAGAGATCTCTGGTAAAGACCAATCCTTCTGTCCACTGAGAAATTAAAGCATCTGAACTAAAATTTTGTGAAAACCTCTTTGCATTGACTTCAGCAATGTCTTCACACTGACTCTACCAAGGGGTGCACAAGAACATTTCCCTGACACAGCTGCCCAATAGCTCCGCTGACAGGAAACAAGAGGGACTGAGGTTCCCACTCAAGGAATCACACTGTTGCAGCATGGCACACTTAATACTAAGCTATGTAACAACAAACATTTGATTCCTTTTCAGGGAAAAAATACCAGGGAGACAGTTCAGCTCAATGAAACACTTTCACAACTGTTCTGCAAAAAGCTATGGTGGGGTGGGGGTGGTTCCACTCAAATCATGTAATTAAAAAATCCTGTTTCCTCAATAACCTCATTTCCATTAGAGCATCATTTCCATAGAAAATTCAACCAAATGAAACAAGAGCCTGAAAATCTATGACAACTGTTACCTCATGTCAAAAAACTATTGTCATCTCTTACACATAAATATAACACAAACAACTGCCGAACTCAGCCATTATCCCTGGAAACAAGGAATATTTTAAAACTACTTAAGACATTTGCCCATTTAATAGAAACCATATCACATCAGGAATGACTGAAAGAAAAGGATAAAGGAGATCCTTATAGACACATAAAAAATTCCACTTGTCGGATACAAGTAAGAAAACCAGAAGTCACTTTCATTTACCTGTACTTTGGATTTTCTTTCTTCTTCAGGGCTGAAACTACTGTTGGTGCTCAAATCTGAATCATTATGAATATAGTGAAGTGTAGAATCCATACTCTGTGAAATAAAGAAAATAAAAGGTCACACGAAATACACTCTAGGATTAAACACAAAAGAAATATCAACATCAAGAAGTGCTGCCCTCACCTCAGTCTTTTTTTTAGATTAAAGGAAAATATGTTTTTATATCAAATACAATTTTGCTACAGTCCAAAATCAAAAGATAAATCTTTTTGCTTTCAATTTCAAACCGAGGCTCTTCTTATTCTGCTCCATTTTGGTTCTTATGGAATGAAAAAATCATAGGAGAGGAGTAACTTTGAGACTGCATTAAGGAAAATGTAACTAACATATTGGGTCACACTGCCTGTCCCCTGAATGGAAAGTGAGAAAACACCTGTAGCCAGTTTTGCTGGATTTGTTGCTTTGGATTTGTGCTAGAAAAAGGTCAAAACTAAGCTACCCTCACAGTGAAGAGTAGAAACTGATGGGACTTATGCTGTTGCTCATTTCCTAGAGGTGACTGTTGTACATTCCTCTCTATGGATAAGCTTCACCTCATAATACGGAGTCCTAGTTGGCCATAGCTGCTGACAACAGCTATCACCTCTCTCATCAGTTCTATTAAAATAACTTTTAGCAATCATTCAAGCATCCTGGCTACATATCTGGACCTTGAAGAACCTCAGTCAGACCCTGTTTCAGAATTCTGCCAAGCAGCAGAGGTTTGATACGCTGTGATGAACTTTGCTGCTGAGGGGATGCAGCACCGTCACTTTCCATACAAGTGGAGCTCCCCAAATACAACGGACTTTGCATAATAAACCATGAATTTCAAGAAGTATGTGATAAATATCAGAAAAGTAGATCAGGCTGCTGTGTGGTGGCACAGGACAAAGGCATTTTTGCTAGATTTGAGTCAAGGTATCTTATCTATTCAGACACTGCGGGGTGAGCTCCCAGGGTCAACACAAGCAACGAGAACACTCCTACTCTACCAGCTGTTCAGATTATTTTGACAACGAGAATTTTCCAACAAACTATAGACTTCTTCAAAAAAGCCTCCAGGATACCATTTGTCTTCCTTGGTTTGACTTAGACAGCTGCTTTTTTTCTCTTCCATGAGCTGCTTTTATCTAAGAACGGGGCTGTAATTTTAGTTGCTGAGGTATAATTACAGGTGATAAAGACCAGGCAGAGCTGTGAGGCAACTGCATATTGCTGGCACAGCAGCCCATGTCACCTGCCAGGCTTATCAAGCAGCAGCAAGAAAGTGCCAAAGAGCCAAGGAAAGAACAGATCTGCAAGCAACTCCCCAACTAAATGTGTCCAGCAGCATACAACTCCAACTATAAAACCTCCAGAGGCTCTGAAAACCACCTCTGCAGGCCTTTTAGTTTGACAGTCAATTCCTTCACTTTTTATTAGCCTTTTGTTTGGCTGGGGTTTTTTCCCCAGAAAAAGAGATCATTTTCAGTATTGCGAGAAATTCACCAGTTTTGACCCCTTCCAAATCAAGAAATTACAAGGCAGCCAGCACACCCTATCCACAGTCCTTTTCATGAGTTGTCCAGGAGCACAGGAAGAGAGGCTGGTCATCCACTCTGCTACAACAAGAATGAAAAGACTCCATCACTCATTCTTTGCTACCCCAACTCCTAAAGGCTCTTACTTTATGGATTGAACTAAGCTGAACAACTACATACACTGAAATATGTCAGTGTATATATACACTGAATATACTGAAGATGGGAACATTTTTACTCAGCCACTTTTAAAGTCAAATATGCATTTCAGAGAGGAAGAACTTCTGTACAGAACCACAGCACCAGTCAGTATTTAAGTTATGCAGTATCTCTATTCCTGAAGACAAAGTTCCATCTGTACTTCTTCCAGGCACATACTGAACTGAGCATTTCAGAAAGCCAGGACATAAAAATCAAGCAGCATTTAGCCCAAAAGCTTCCTGTGTACCAAAGTGGTGAACCACCACCTCTGAGATGCAAAATCTTTGTCATGGTCTTACAAATCTCGAAGGTGAGGTTTCCTTTAGCTTCTATTCTTAAAGAGAGGTACTTGTGCCAGACAGGAGTGACCTGGTTTTAATTCAGTTTTCTTTCTTTTTCTTTCCTTTTGTTTCTGCCTCAAATGAAAGAAAAAGAAATAAAAAGGACTCCCATACCCATCCACTGGGTGGATATGACCTGGGGAATTTCTTAAGGCTTACATTTATTTACCAAACCTTATAGAGAATGTATAACCTAAAGAACATAAAACCAGTGGCTACTGGGGAAAAAAAAACACAGCTACCTTCAACAAGCAAGTTTCACGTCCCAAAATCTTACCAGTTCACTCTATTACACCATTTCTTTCATTGGAATAGAGAACCTCTCAGTAATATGTGGCAATAACTCCTTCAGGAGTCAATACAGCTGCCGAAGGACAAGCAAAGTGTGTTTTGGCTGGTGGTATCTGTGCACAGCTGAGCAGGCTGCATTCAAATAAAATACTTTAGCTTGATTTTTTTATCAAGTGTCCAATACCCAGCTGACACATTGCTATGTCAAGACTTACAAACAAAAAACCAAGCAAAGACACAACAACAAAACCAAACCACAAAAACCCCACCACCAACAAAAAAACCACTAAACCAAAAAAACCCTGAACAACCACCTGTGAAAATCAGAGCTCTCTTCACTGCTAGGGGCAACAGTCTACTTGCTCAACAGATCACAGCTTGATTCCCAGAATTCTAGGTCACCTCTGTAATATCCGTTCACTTGTAAAATGAGGACTTGATTCAGTGCCAGTAACAAGCAAGGAACTGACAGATTAAGAGCATCCTTTCAAAGCATAAAACCGAAACATGCAAAACCAACATATACCAGAAATGTGACAGGTTCTTAAACTTTCTGTCAGCACCACAATCTGTAAAGACA
Source organism: Pachyramphus minor (assembly GCA_013397135.1). Taxonomy (NCBI): domain Eukaryota; kingdom Metazoa; phylum Chordata; class Aves; order Passeriformes; family Tyrannidae; genus Pachyramphus; species Pachyramphus minor. Next base: position 1,076,765 of record VYXB01007950.1, on the reverse strand, counting down.
CAAAACGTAGGACAAGTCCCTCGGAACAAACACCACCCTCACAACCCCCAAAAATTCTTAAAGACAGTCTTTACACTGTCATTTTACAAATTAGCATTAAAAAGAAGTGACTACACCACATCCTATGATAAAAAAGCCTATTGAGCTTCATGTAAAGGAATCAGGGCAGGTTGGTCTTTTTGAAACAAACCAACCCTATTTGTAGAGTTAAATTATGATTGTGTATAATCAGCAGTATCCAAGTAAATGTCACATTCCTAAACTCCTCGTATGTTTAGATGGTAGTGCAACAGCTTAGGTGAAAAGTTAATTAAATGTCACCAAGAAACACTAATTAAAGAAGGATGAAAATGTTTGCACTGAACTGACATTAACTCCTAGACGTTTCAAACACATTTATCCAAATTTCACCTGAAAATAATGTTTCAGCAATACAATGGAACAAATAGCTTGCTGTGGTTTTATGGAGCACATTTTGGAACCATTGCTTTCTGCACAGCCATAGCTTTTAATACCACCAGAGCTTGTGGCACTATATGCAGTGAACATAGTGGGTTTGGCTGACACACAGTAAAGAACAGAAAAAGAGTATCAAAATGCCACAACTACAGTCGGGCAGGGGGCAGTGGACGGGAGGCTGAAGAAGTAAGTACAAAATCCTTAAGATGTTACTGATTGCTAGAATCACTTTCTCCTTCAGCAGTCCACACAGACATTTAGATTGCATGTCCTGAACTTCTCTTATGCAGACCAGTAAACTGCTATAAATCATTTCAACAGGGAGCAAAGGGAATAAAGTACCTCATTCTCCAGGTTCATGTGGGGGCACCAGAGAAGAGGATTCTCTTATTATAAGTAGGGCTCTGTTTTAAAGGAAGGCAATTTCACAGCAATAAACTTCAGTAGCATTAAAATATCTTCAAATGTGACAGTCACAACAGAGATTTTAACAAAAACAATTTCAAGAACTTACAGGGACAAGCATAGAACTGGCAAAAACAAAGGCACCCAACACAACTGATTTTATTTTAGTAGCTAGCACTTTAGTAGCAGCCAAAAACCCCGAATGCCATGCTAGCCAAAGTAGAAAGCATTTGCCTGCAATCACCACATGAATGCAAAATACAGCTCTATTACTGGAGCCCTGGAAATTCTAATGGGAAAAAAAAAAAATAAAGAGTACAAAACTCACTTCTTACCTCAACAGTATCACCAATTAAAGGCACAATATCACCCAGTATAGGTTTAAAACTTTGTTGGTCATTGATAGTTAGTTCAGTCTGTGAATCTGTTCCCTTGCTGACGCTGGCCATTGTCTCTTCTTGGGGATCCAAACTGGATGCTCTGAGCGCAGCAGACAACACCTCCACTTGTGCTGCAGCACACGAAAGAGAAATACATGAGAGACTAAACTGCAATAATACTTTTAGCAAGACAGCTTTTAGCAAATCAACTTTCAGCCAGTGACTAATTAACTAAAAGGTGGTGGAGGAACTACAGGGGTGGTACAAACGTAAGATCATTAACTGCTGGTAAATCCCAAAGTGGGGACAATTAGAGTGTCACTCCACTCTTTTCCCAGGGTGCTCAACCAAATCACAATATTTGTCCTTAAAGTGAAAAAACCCACAAAAACTAGACAAAAAAACCCACACCACAAACAAAAAGCCAAAAAACCCCAAACAAACAAACAAATAAACACCACAAAAAAACCCAAAAACCCAAACAAACAAAAAAAAAACACGCAAAAAAACCCCCAAACCAGCAACAAACCCAAACCCAACAGGAATAAGAGACTGCTGTTATGTCAGGATCAGTTCTTTAACAATCTCAGTACATATTAATGGTGAGAATACTTTTTGGGGCAGAACAGCACATGAATATTAATTTACAGACTGGGCCATTTGTGGGAGATGGGAGCAAGAGAAAGAAGGGAAGTGCAATTCAAATAAAGGTTAACAACACGTTTACTCATACAGAAAGCATTTAAGTTCTGAGAGATTGTGTCTCTTGATATATATGGTCACTAAATTCTTCTGTTTTTATAACAGCTCTAGAGTAAGATCTATACAGAAAGATACCAGTAACTCTTTTCTGGACAGGCTACTTTAGCCTCCTTGCATCCATCAAACAAATAATGAAGGTTGTACTTTTTGATGCCCTCCTCTTCATCAAAAGAAAACATTAGCATTTCATGCTCTGACATCCACTCTTCTGAAGAAGATACAGCAGTTCTGAGACTGCTCTGCTTAACACTAATTTAAAAAAAGCTTTGTCAAGCACAGTCCTTGGATATAGCCCAACCTGAGCAGAGGAAGTATCAGAGGCAATCTTTGCTGCAAGCAGCACAAAATTCAGTGCAGATTGATCTATCCTGCCACTCCCCTTCTCCACTTCCTTCCAAGAGAGTAAGGAAGTCTCCTCACTCATTAAATTTACCCAGGCATCCAGAAGCTCTGCTCTTCATAGATTTTGTCTTTTCCAAGGTTTGTTCATTGCGAAACCAAATGACAAACCATATGCTTGTTTTCAATCCCATGCTGCCATACTAAGCTACAGAATCTGAATTTCTCCCTTCAGCTGTTTTAATATGGTTGTTAACAAGAATAAAACACAGAAAGTTGGACTCATTCATAGATAAAAGAAACAAATAGGCAATGCAACTATTACAAGAAGCCTAAAAAATTGTAACTCAACACAACTGCTGCTAGCAAAAACTAAAAAACACACCACAGGCTCACTGTAGAGTCTGATGAGCAGGAGTAAAGATAATTCTCTACAATGTGCAATGCTAATTCCCTAACTGCATCAAATTTCTGATAGAGCAACCTAAAGATATTCTTGCTATACTTCTGTGATTCACCTCAACAGAAAAAAAAAATCATTAAAAACTTAAAACCATAATCATCATACTAATACAGATGTTAAAATACATAGTTTTAATATATCTATATGTAATATACATTATAATGTATTGAAATGAGGAATGTTACAATTTTTAAGGTTAATAAAAGCTTGCTATGGCCCATTAAAATAAAAAATATCAAGGTTAATAAATTTCTCCAAAACTTATATAAACCACCCCAAAACCCATAAAAAATAGGTGTTCATTTCAGAACACCTGCTAGGGCAAGAAGTGCCTGGCTGACTTCCAAATTATTCTCACTTAGAGAAATCAAACCAGAAAACTTAAAATAATTCTACTCTGCTGCACATTAGGGAGACATTTTTCTTGAAGACTTCTTTCATGAAGGACAACAAATGTACACTTTTCTCATTTTTACTGAAAAGAAAGCTTACCCTGACTAAGTAAAAACACATACTGCTTCAGCACTGTATATGTATTTACTGAGAAGTCCACACAGAGCTCCAAAGATTACTTCTAGTAACAAGAGTGAAGGTATCTACAGCAGTAATTGGAAATTTTCCAAGATATATTCCACATCTATGCTCCACTGTCAGCCTGCACAAACCTGGACCACCCTTGCTTAGGGGTTTAACAGGATGGAGACCACGTGTGTTCTGATTTCCTCTGCCTGCCCTACAAGAAATATGACACAAATGTGCATTTCCTCAGCTTCTTGTCAATTCTACAATCCCAAGGCATGGGAGTGAAGGACAGGAGAGGTCAGAAGGATGAAGTGAGATGTGAAATAGAGGCATGCCAAATCCAGGAAGGAAGAGAAATGAAATAATGAAAATGGGAGGGAAAAGACATAGGGAGGGAAGGGATAGGGGTACAAAGATACAGCAGTTGCTAAGGATGAACAGTGATTCAGTGATACAGAGATACAGCGCAAAGCAGAGGATGGGGTGGGGGAAAGAACCACAACAAAAAACAACCCACACCAAACAAAAACCCAATGAAACCCAACAAAACCATACTTTTCTGACTCAGAAAGAATCATTGCACCAAATCTCCACACCTGCTTCAACTGTCAGGGACTGGCTTTGAAACCAACTAGCAAAATGGAAATCATCAACCTCCACTAATTGCACAAGGAAGAACATCACCTTATTACCATCACTAGCTATTCTCCAGAATCAAATAATAAAAACTCAGTGCAATCTTTAAAGACTTCAAAAACATTGTGCCAACGATCCTGGTTCCAACATGGTTCCACATCACAGGAATTAATTTTCTCTTTTTTTTTAAGTTTAGAAAGTATTTCAAAAAACCCCCAAACGAAAACGTTGGGGAAAGGCTGCTGAATTTGCACAGTCAAGCACAGAGAGATGATGTACAGCAAGAGTTAAGGTCATCTGAACAACTTAACTTCATTGACAGATGTATAACATCATGCACTACAGTCTCATTCCCAAACCATGCTTTTGCTAACTCATCCCCACTTCATCTTGTGATGCCTCTAGGGTGCCTGGCCAATTTGTTACAGGAGCTCTCCTATAGCAGGCATCCGCTCACCCACCACAGAGAACACAGCCATCTTCCCCTCCCATCCCTTGACAGCAATAAAGACAGGAGCACAGCAAGGAAGCAGGAGTCCAGGACTTAAGTGACAGCAAATCAATGAAGAAAGTAAGTGCAATGAAAAGGTCACAGGGATTTAAAAAGAAAGAATGAGAGGGGGGAAAAAAAATCCCTAGCTTGCTCAGTCAAGAACCAGCCCACTCACAGTGCAAGACTCATAAAAATGTAATAGCCAGCCTTGTGGGGAGGGGGAGGCACAGGTGGGGAAAGACCCCACGGACCATTTGGGACCAGGGCTGTTCGGCAAACACACGTAAGCCATTTATACCAGAGACAAAATTATCTGTGAACTTAAGTCATTTCATAACATTTCTATGAAAATAACGAATTAAGGTAATCTTTGGACTGAATATTTGTATCATCAGTAAGCAACAACAATTTTAGATGGTGAAGATGGAAGCCTTAATTCCTGGCATTGCCAGGAGCAAGGAGGCAGTCAGGGCTCTGATCTTCTGGATCACCCTCAGAGCGAGTCTACCTCTTGTCTGTCACAATTTATGAACTGTAAGGTTCAAAGCATAGGCATTAAGTCAGCTACTCAGAGACTAAAGTCTGGATACCTACCACTTCTATGTGCACTTCAGTGTTTGAGACAAGCATGCAAAATAAACACTATTTGTACTTGGTGCAAACTTAAAACGGCAACAAAAAAAACCAGAAGAGGCATGTTGTTAAATTCCATCTTCTCAGGAATTTAGACCAAATAATGAGAGCACAGGCCAGAGGAAAATTAGGAGTGTTTTCACTACACAGCCTTGCCCAAATCAGGGGTACTGAATGGAGTATAAAGGTGACTGAGTAATCAAGACCATCCACTCCCACCTTTAGTTAGAACAAATGGCACTGCTAACCCTAATTCGAATCTTTCCTAATTTATGGTCATTGGGAACCCATCGAGTTGACATCTTAGTAATAGTTTTCTTCTGTTTAAATGCATAAACTTTGCTTAACAACTGCACAGAAAACCTCCTGGCACTCAGTCAAGAGAACTACAAACAAACAAAAAAATCCAAACTCCTGCTCTGAAAGAAGACATGAACTCACATGAGAGAAACAATCTCCTAACACAGGGCAATTCTAGATGTACAAATACATATGTATGCTCACGTAAATCAATGTGTTTAAGACATGTTCTGTAACTAGATAAAACAAAGTTTTACAAAGTAGACCCAACAGCAGTGTGAGTTTTAGCAGTCAGCTTCAGGGATGGGTTCTGTAAAGAACAAGATAATTAGCAAGGCTGAAATTGTTTTCTTACCTCTTTCCTTAGAGTGCCCAAAGCACTGCTAACACAACAAAATATTATCTGCTGACTTCACAACTGATTAAATAGAAGCAGCCCAAAGCAGATTTAAGAGAAGTTATTAGCATATCAACCTACTAACAATAAAAATATGCCAAAAGCATTATCAGTTTATTAAAAAGTGTTTTCCCCCCAACTTGTCCCTTCTTTTCCTTCCCACTTTTTCTGGTAAAGAGACATGCTTCCTCCTAGAGATTCTTCAGCTCCAGAATAACATGGCTCAGTGGTACCTCTGGACTTTCTGAGTGTGATGCTCAAGTTTGACATGCCTTACCATTTATTCAGCATATGAATACCAAGAGAAACCTATTTCCAGTATCTGTAAAAGAGCCAAGTCCTTTTAGCCCATGACATGTCTCTGAGGTGCTGCTCCACCAGCTTGCCATACTTATAAAACCCTTCTCCACCCTTCAAGAGATTTAAGATGGAGGATGTATGTTCACTTCAGGAATTCAGCTTAGATGATTTATCAGTCTGATCCAATGAACTTGTCACATTAAAGTTGACAACATGAGACTGCAATAATAAAGCCCTTGCAGAAAAAATGGGGAAGACTAATTCATCAAAAATAAAATGGATAATGCATAAAAACAAAACCTTTAATGACACTGATAGTTTAAAAAAAACAAACTCTTAATCTGCTTTATTTTTCATGTGTGCTATTTAGAAATAAACTTGCTTATCAACAACTTATGCCTTTGAACCATCTATTTGATTATACTGTCAAAACAGGCAGTCAGAAGCTTATACTACTAACTGCATGTGTGTTCAGTTTACAAAAGGAGTCATACTCCTTTTAAACATCTTTACAGAAATACAAGTTCTCTTTTAGGTCACCATCAATTTTCACAATTGATTTCACATCAATTTCCCTCAATCTCTTTGACGACTGGGAGAAAACAGAATTTCTGACTTTTAAAACTACTAAGAGATTAAAGCCCAAATAAAGCAAAATATACGGATCTCCAAACACTAAAAAATCATCAGTATCTTTACCATACCTTTAACATCTGGATCATCTATATGGGGTTCCAAATTTTCTATCATTTCTTCTAATTCTTTCCTTGTTGCCATAGGAATGCTTGGAGACACTGGCATAGTGAGTTCCTGAATTTCTCTATCGAGTTTTATATCAGAAGTCTGCTGAAGCTCAAAGTCAATATCTATTTCAGGAAGTGGAGTCCTCCAGAAATGGAAAGAGTTGTACAATTCCTGCTCTGGAAGAGAGGTTTCCTGTGAATTTAGCCCAGTCTCCAGCAGACCTGCTGTACAGCAATGAGAACCTTCCTCATTCTCATCCGCCATTTCCCCACAAGATTCTGAAGACAAAGTGCAATGGAAGGATGACTCAGTCTGGTAACCGCTTTCCCTCTGGGAGTTATTTGACACTGTATTTTGCTCTTCCATGGCATTTTCAAGTTTTGTTGCAAGATCATCACTATCAACATGTGAAGACAGATCCTCTGTCCTGTTGTGCTCTTCCTCTGTAGTGACATCTTCTGTGGTCCTGACTTGTTCACTGTTGAGTGCCAAAGCAAATGAACATTTAAAAACCAAAATAAACTTGTTGCAAACAGATGCTGCTGAAAACTCAAACACATGCTATCAACTTGTTATTTATCAAAGTGTATTTACTTACACCATAACAAAAAAAAAATAAATCCTAGAATCATAGAATGGTCAAGGTTGGATGAGTCCTCTAGAAGCTATCTGGGCCAAAACCCCTGTTCACGCAGTGACACCCAGAGCCAGTTGCCCAGGACTGTGTCCAGACAGCTTTTGAATATTTCAGCCTCCATGGCCAACATATGCCAGTGCTTGGTCATCCTCACAGTAAAAAAAAGCATTTCATGATGTTCAGAGAGAACCTCTTGTGTTTCAGGTTGTGGCCATTGCCTCTGACCCTGTCATTGGGCACCACTAAAAGAGCCTGTCTCTGTCCTTTTTGCACTCTCCCTTCAGGTATTTATGGACATTGATAAGATCCCACTGACCTCTCTCTTTTCCAGGCTGAAGTCACAGCTTTTTCAGCCTTTCCTCGCAGGAGAGATGTTCCAGTCCATCATCCTGTGGCCCTTCACTGGACTCTCTCTGGTATGTCCACACCCCCCTCTGGATGGCAGCATTACCCTCTAGTGAATTAGCCACTCCTCCCAGTTTTGTGTCATCAGCAAACCTGCTCCACCATCCAGACAGGACTGGGCCAGTACTGACCCTTGAGTTACAAAACCAGTTATTGCACCACTGCTCAGTGTGCCCAGCCATCCAGCAGCCATCAATCCACCCCACTGTTCGCTCTTCCAACTCAACTTCATCAGTTTCTCTATGAGGATATTACGGGAGACCATGTCAAAAGTCTTCCTGAAGTCTAGGCAGACAGTATGCACTGCTCTCCCTTGTCTATCAAGTCAGTCATTTCACCACAGAAGGTATCCTAACTTACTGAATAGTCATGCATTTTCAGTAAATAACTGAAAATTTTGGTCTATTGAGATGAGATCATTCAGATCTTTCCATATACCAAGATACTCAATTTATCTAAGTAAGTTAATTTTCTAAACTTGCAGTTTATACAGAAGAAAAACAAGGAGAAAAAAATAATTTGTAGATTTTGCAAATTTACCTGTTTTCCTGTGTAGAACCACAATCTTCCATGCTTTTACCATCTTCTTCTTTAAAGTACTGGCCACTGCTGGATGGATTAGCAAAAGTTGATATGAAAGGCCCCAGAGACTGAAAAGCTGCTTGGCGGACCTAGTGGAAAGGGTCCAAGGTGAAAAAAAAGTTACGTATATAAATCTTGCTGTCTTACGGAACATAAAATGCCTGCTACTAGGAATTGGAAGGCTCATAAGTGCACTAAAGGAAGCAAGAGCAGAGGTTCTTGTCTGGAAAGAGTCAGCCAGCTGTATACATAAAGTGCCAAGTTAAAAAAAAAGTTAAGAAAAAGGAAAAAGCAAGGTAAAACCAGTTAAATCATAGGTAACCAAGTTCACAGGCCTATTCCTCACAGCCAGAGAAATCAAAACCTGTTAAGACAGTAGAAACAGGTTTATTTGAAAGCTCAGCTGAGAATTTTAAAACTTGAAAGGAAAGCATTTCACTTCCAGAAGTTTGATTGATAAGCTCTACATTTCTTCCCCTTTCCTATTTGGCTATGTTGTACATTTGCCCCTCCTGTCTCCTGTTATTTATTCTCCTCTTGTCAACAATTCTCTATCTCAATTTTTCTTATTTGATTAATTCTGTTGGGCTACAACTTGCATGACTTTAAGATACAAGAGCTTATGTTCCTGTGCATAAGATCCTTGGTTCTCAGAAGCAGTCTGCTTAATAACAAATTTAAGGTTTAAGAGTAGATCTACAAGACAACAAATAAAATAAATTAAAATAAAAAAACAACAAACCCAAAAACCAACAACAAAAAAATCCCACACAAGAAACAATAAAAAAAAAAATAATAAAAACCCCCATAACAACACCCAAAACACCCACAAAACCCAAACAAACCCCAAACCAATAACAAACTCCACCACCCCACTCCCCCCAAAAAGGACATGGTGGTAGGAAACCTGAAGGAATACAAGTAAGTCACATTAATTTTCCAGTTTTGTTAATGATTCTCAGCAATGTTAACTCACAGGCAGTTCTGTAGCTAAAAAAAGCTATCCCACTGACAGTTTTTCTTACATGCTGCAGTGAAAATGTGAGGGACTCTACACCCGTTGACAAACTAAGCAGAACAATTTTGCTCGAGGTGCGTGAAACAGGTTATCCACACCTATGAGAAGTTTTATAAGGAGTACTACAGCAGAACTCTTTAAAATGACAGCTATTCAAGAAATAAAAAGCAATTCTTACCCATCGTGAAGGATCACTAATCAAATTAATAAAAAGGGTTGACAATTTTGTCCTCCGGACTTCCTGTGATGTTGCACAAGAAACTGCCATGAAGCATTCAGCACAGGCTTTCCTAACTCCCCACACATTATCAGAGCAGAGCTGGAAAAACCTCGGCAGCTGTTAGGAACATAGTGAGTGAGTTTGCAAGTCTTAATAGGCGGCACTTGTTTCAAGGCAATTTTTTCACATTCATTTCCTTCATCTGGTTCTCCACCCTCATACTCAGATGAGTTAGTTTAACATTTGCAAGACAAAGAACACACATAGATTCAGTAGCACAACCCCTTCTAATCAGTTCCTTTCATGTCACTTAATGGACACAGATAAGGAAAATTCACCTGTCTGAAGAACCACAAGGAAATACTAACTTTTTAACCTGTATTATACCACCAAAAAAAACATTAAAAAAAAAAAATTCCAAAAATATCCCCAAGCCCAGCAAACCTATCATAACCCAAAACCTCATGTCTACACCATTCTTTTAAAGCTGGAACAAGAAAAATAAAGAACACTGGTGCGTTATCAGGAAAAATTTTTTTACTGTGAGGGTGGTGAGGCACTGGAACAAGTTGTCCAGGGAGGTTGTGGATGCCCCATCCCTGCTAATGTTCGTTGTCCAGGGGAATAAATCCTTAAACAACCTGGTCTAATGGGAGGTGTCCCTGCCCAAGGCAGGGAGGCTTGGGGCTAGATGATCTTTAAGGTCCCTTCCAGCCCATAACATTTTTTGACTCTATGATAAACATTCTGACTATCAGAGACCACTTCAGATTTTTTGTAATATTCTTACTGAAATGCAAAGGAATATCATCTTCAGAAAGAAAAACTTCTCTTTTCCACATAAACTTCTTGTTGTAAGATTTATCAATCTCTGACATCATCTGCCCTACAAAGCAGGACTTGAACTGCACAGGGGAGCAAGGGAATGAGAGAAAAAGTCTTTGGTGCAGGAAAAAAACATGTTTGAGCAGAGCAGTGGTTTTACTGCGCAGACATGCAGTTCCATCACATGGCTGCCTTGGCTTGGAACAGGCACAGTAACAAGATGTAAGTAATGCAATGGCTGTTGCTACAGCTTTGTTCAGCTGTTCCTACACCCTGCATCAAAGTTTTCTGGACTTTGCCTCTAATTTAAAAAAAAAAAAAAAAAACAAACCTTTTATGTCAGAAAATAAAATTGTATCATTTCGCTTTTTACATCCCTCCTTTTGTTTTTATAATAAAAAAAAAAGAGCAAGAAATGGCATTCTTTGTTATGGAAAGAGAACCCCAGCTGTCCTGCCACACATTATTGCTTTCAAATGAAATTTTTTATTTCATAGCCTAATCACACCCTCTACAAAGTTTTAATCCAAATTCATTATACTAATCACTAAAAGGGCAGTTGTGTGAGAGAAGTCAATTTACATCCCAAATCAAGAAGCAGATGGGATGCAAATCCACCCAACTAAACTAAATTGCCAAACAGCTCGAATCACTTAGTACAGAGGGGAAAAATGCAGCAAATGCCCTAAGTACATAAAAAAATGCCCTGGAGGGCACAGTAAGTCTACCTGTCCCAATATCACAATTGCAAGACACTGCAGTCTCTTGTTGACTTCATGCCTACATTTATACTCTCTCTATATAAGCTCCTTGCTAATTCAGGGCACTGACTTATCAGCCTCTTCTGGCCCCCAAGCAGCTCACTGTCCACATCCTCAAGAGGAAAAAGCTTGAAGAGGGATTCCAGTGACTGCCAAGCTGATTTCTGCTCCCCAGCCCATTATTGTCTCCAAACCTAGCAAGATCCACTAGCTCCTTGGACCCACTAGGGGAAGGGGAGCACTGTTAAGGGTCCTCTTCTCACCAGTCCATCCAGTTCCCTGCTTTTGCATTTTCAAATTGTCTCTCTTCCCTTTTCATCATTTGTTATTGCCCAGCTTCATTTATTTCCTTTACCTTTCTTTCTCTTCCCCTCCTTTCCAGGAAGGCAAGTGAGGCTTTGTTTGAGGCAGGAAAACTGACTTGAAAAGATTAAATCCATGAACAGCAGCATTGAATGATGTCATTTAGAGAGATCACATAAGCCTCACTACATCTGCAATCTCCCATTGCATTTATGGACATTAGAAGATATTCCTCTCTACTTCTTGCCTATTTTTGAACTTGCAAATACTCTTTGCCTCCACAGCTATTTTCCCTACTAAGGGAATGTAGTAGTTGTCTAACCATTTTAGCTGCCCTTCTTCTGTACCTTGTCCAGCTCCACTACTGGATTGTGTTAAGAAGAAAAATCTTTTAAGAAATGGCTTACCAGCATTTCTTCAGTGGCCTGCTGTCCAACCACACTGCAGATGTCTCCAAAATTGGCTGCACATACCTTGCAGACAGAATGCAAGAAATAACAACTAAGACCATAGTTTTAATACAGCAAAACCAAAGAGAAAAAAACCAAACAACTTTTAAAAAAACATAAAAATGTGTTTCAGTGCAAACTCGTTATCAGCTACTTTCCCATTCCATCACTTCCAGGGTTTAAAAAAAAAATTTTTCCTCAAGATTAATCAATTTTTTTTAATCACAGAAGAACCCCAGAACTTAAATGAAAAAGAAGGAGAATAAAATGCATTCAAAGTGCTGCCAAATTAAAGAACATAAGCAGTTATCACAGGAAATAACCTAGTCAATGGCAGGGTGAGACCAAAACACAGCCTCATCACCTAAATACCATGATGGAGCACTGGTTTACTTCATCTTGGTGAGCACCTTTAATTACATCTATGCACAGAAATACAAGCGCAGGTGGCTGATCCTGTATGAGTCACAGCTGGTTCACGTTTTCATGGCTACCAACACAATCACAAGGAGATATGCCCAACCACACCGCAGAGATCTACAGCATAAGGGACAGGGAGATCCTTTCTTTGTTTTTAATAATAAAGGTAGGGATTCTAGAAAAAAAACCCATCTCAGTACCCAATATAAAAATCTGTGGAAATGTGAGCTACAAAAAACCCCCCACAGCTTTCACTTAATACATGTCACAAGTGAGATCTAGCAGAAAAGTCATTCAGTCACATGCATGTTCCAAGGTCATGATGCTCTTTTCACAGATAATCTAGACCAGATGCTCCCAATTCATACCTTACGAACATGAAACATTCTGCAGTCACAGCACATCTCGCAAAACCGAGGAAGAACAAGTCTTTCCGTGATGTCCTTTCCCACCATGGAGGCCATTTTACACATAATCTAATGGCAAGACAGACACTAATCAGGGATGCTTGCAACAACACACAATTCTGTGTCAGTTAAGCAGAGGCTTTTTACACTTACTTTTCATTCTGATGCACATAATTTTCTTGAAAACTGTGACAAATATTGAAAACAAGCCCCCACATTATGAATTTAAAACTTCTGTAAAAAGGTAGGATTTCTCCCCACTTCCTTGTCATGACATAACACAGCTGCAGAAGACATTGGTCTTTCACTAAATTATATCGAATTCCCAACTAATGGAGACAACTGGACTCCCAAAAATTAGTCTCATACCTTACCAAACAGACTTACAAAAATAAAAAAACCAAGTTCAAGATTCTTTCACTACTGCAATACTTAACAAATGCACATGTATACAAGTAACAGAAAATTACTCATAATTAATATGATTAAGAGACTTCTAACTTCTGTATGATTTAAAAATTACAACACTCCACACTGACCATATGCAACTCCATAACATGAAATTCCCTAAAGAATGCCAAAGAAAGCACGTCTTCCCTCTAACTGCTCTTTCAATCTTTGTAAAAAAAATTTTAAAAAAAGGGGGCTGTAAACCAATTATTTTTAAATTTCCTAATCACGTTAGTAGAGCTACTTAAAATCATTCTCCTGCAATAACAAATGATTGCTTTTCTAATGTCCAGGGGGTTGATGAGCTACAGAAATTTTTGTCAAGTTTCAATATCTTCAAAACCATGAAGACAGGTAAAACTGCTCTGCTTATACTTTATTTCCTTATGTATTTGTAAGCTTCATCAGAAGCACTAGAAATTTGGTGTCAAATGAAACAGTGCTGGGGCCTGGTTATTGTTTATGAACCCAGTCACACTGCGAAAGTAAAATATTAAATGAGGTCTCTCTCAAGCAAAAAGAAAAAAGTTCACCCAGCAGAAAGCATCAACATAAAAAAGCACGATTCAAGGGAAACATAAAGAAACATCTTCGGCCATTTCTCTTTTATAAATTAACTAATTTGCTTAGCCTTTTAATTTAACATGTAAGTTTTAATTATTAAGGTTGTATCTAATGCAAAAAAAGAAAAACACCAACCAACCATGAATTAATGAACTCAGATGCTTATTATTTTGTCCAACAAAACAAAACAAAATCAATAAAGAGAACAGACATACAGTAAACACCAATAGAACTGAGGCACCAAAGCTTTTCCACTGATGGAAATTTTCCACATAGGCAATTTAAACTTCCATAAAACAAACAGACAAATCTGCAAAAAAACCTAAAAAGCCAACACAGCAGATGCTTTAGAAGTCAATAAAATTAATCCTCTGTGCTGTCTTGACCAGCTGGGTTTTTTTCTTTACAGCTTATATAAGCTATTGAAGTTAAATCTAAGCCTGATCAGAGTGTAACACAGCACAGGGAAAGTTCCAGATTTGCTATGGAGAAGAATACATTTTTTTTCTCTCTAATAACGGATGTGCAACTTAGAAACACGCTATCATCACTGCAACATCAAGCATTCAGACAAACTTCAGACTGTTGTGATTTGGTACCGCTGTTACTTACAGCCACAGCCTCCGTCTTCACGTCGTCGTTGCTGTCTGGAGCTGTCAGATCTATCAGAACAGGACATACTTTGGTCTCCACATCGTATCTCTCTATGAGTTCTTGCTCCAACAGAACTAACAATGCTGCCTGGCTTGTTTTTCTTACCTATCATAAAAGGACAAAAATTGAACCAAGGAATTTGAAGAGAGGGTTGGTTTTTTCCAATGTGTCCTGTATTTTGGAAGCTGTACCTATATATCGACACACCTCTATACTAGTGGCACACAGTGAGAGGACAAGTGCTCCATAAGCACTTTGCAAACACCCTATGTTTGAAACAAACTGTGTTTGGACCCAAGAACACCTGCATATTGTAAGCTAAGGCAATGCTAGTCTATGTGTCCACTGCATACTTCTCAAAATACGGGACAGCAATGTCAATAGGAATAGTCATGGCAGAGCTCATGCAGTAAAGAAAAGCAGCACTATTAATTGAGATTAACAGAGGAATGTGAATTTTACTAAACAAATCCTCTTTTTCTGAGATTATCAAGCTTGGCTGGCAAGGAATAACTGCATTTATTTCTAATGCATTTTAAATTCGGAGACACTATTTTGCGTAGTTTCATTTTAAAAAAAATTGTACAAAAATAAGATACCCATCAATAACTGACTTCATAACTGGCTAACCTCTGCCTCTCAAAAGAGTAATTTCATCAAAAGAGAAAGCATGACATACAGCAAGAGACTACATATACTGCAATGAAGAAATTTTGAAAACACTCTTGAGCTCTTTGTTTCAGAGTTCACCAACCAAATGAAGTATGGAGTATCAACAGATGCTAAGACAATGAAAAGAATCTCTCTAGCAAAAGAACATCAAGCAGAACTATGGTTGCTGTATTACACATGAATTAGCAGAATATTGAAAATAATGGATCAGCTAGCATTAGTCTAGTCTGCAATGACTGGAGAAGACCCTAGAAAACTTTGGGCAAGCTAACTTACACATGAAGAGAAACAAACCACATGAGTTCAATCCAAAACCATCGGATTGATACACAAATAACTGGTCACGAAGATACATAAATGGCATTAAAAAACCTGAATTATACCAAGAACTCAGGTTTTTCACTACCTAATGTTTTCGTTACATCGTATATAATCATATATAATGCTGAATTTAAATAATTTGGCATCACACCAGCTATTCAACTAGCTAGTAAACTCCTGGTAGAAGACACTTACCTGGTTATTCTGGTCTGCGAGGTATCGCACCACAATAGGTAGTAAGTATTTGGAAAAAGCATACGGGATTGAAGGTCTGTTTTCTTGACAGAACATGGCAATATGAGGCACCTGTTCCATCAGCTCTGCCCGCACTGTTGGCTCTGTCAGGATCAAAACAAAACCAAAAAAGGCACAATAGATGTTTACAAGCTTACTCCCAGATACTGCCAGCATAAGCTTTTTACGGTCCTGTACATACCAAGTATGTTCACAAGTGTTCATGCCAGTGTGTTTATGTCAGGCTTCGTTTTTCGCAGAACCAGGTAAAACTATTAAAACTACACTCTGTACTATCCCATATTCTCAGTAAAAACCCAAGAAGAGGTATAACAGAGCAAGCCACCAAACTTTATGAGTACCAGGATCTGCCTGAACTCCTTATGAACATCACCCACTCCACGCAAACCTGCTAAGCAGGAAGTCAACCCAAAACTAATACCACTATGAGAAGCAATGAACTGTGCAGAACTCCGGGACGCAGCCTCTCAGGCAGGAAAGATCCCACTGATCAGGACAATCGGCCATAACCAGAGATGCTGCTTCTCATCCTTTGCTTTTCATGGCTACTGATGTCTTTGTCAGACAGAGAAGGTCCTGCATCTTTGCAGTTGCTTGTGTTAAATCTTTCAGGTATGTTTTTCATCAAAGCTGGTGATTATTTGAAAAATATTTCATTCAATTTTTAAGTTCGGTAAATGGTGCACTGCTTGAATGAATCTTAATCCCCACAGAACATGCACATATATTTGGGGGATGTTGGGAGAAGCAAGAGAAGAAATACAAGTGTGGATTAAATTCCAACTATTAAAAAAACAGATTCAATTTAAGAAGTAGGACATTATTGCATGCCTGACAGCCCACTTATCCAAAGGGGGAAAAAATATTCTGAACTAATTCCACCCCTTCAAAATTTGCTGACATCTGTGGTTACAATTAGAGAACTGATTACCTATAAAAGCACATAATAAAACCCACCAAATACTCTCAAGTTACACTAATTTGATTTACAGTTTTTTAAATAGTAAGATGTATACTCTTCACAGGATACACGTGCCTTAACGAATTTCTACCTATAAATTTTCATGTAAAACTTGATGGTATGGCTAGAACCATCTTCCTCAGAACATTTGTAATTAACAAAATACATTAAAAATACAACCTTTTGTTAAAAAGAAGTATTTAACTTGCATTGGTATTTAACATGGACAATATGTGCTGCACTTGGCTTTCTTGAACACTGATTACAAGTGTAAACTTAGGCCTGAATAAAACATAACAAAGACAAAGTAAGTACCATACTGTTTGCAGTCTTTTCTTCACTGAGCACAAAAGAACAGAAAATATCAGAGTGCACAAAGTAATCAAATGCCTGCGGGCTCCACTTCTTTCACTACAGATTAAATTACTTTTTCTGTAGAAAAATATATCAAAATCATATACTTATTGTTTGGGTTGAAAGGGACCTTAAAGATCATTTAGCTCCAACCCCCTGCCATGGGCAGGGACGCCTTCCACTAAACCAGGTTGCTCAAAGCCCCATCCAGCCTGGCCTTGAGCACTTCCAGGGATCCTCTGTAAAGTTTATGAATTGCTGACAATGTTAAAAACTACAAAACTAAATCCCAGATAAACCAATACTGAATAGGTTTGCTATTCATTACAATAAAGTAAGAAAAGCCTTCCAGTCTGCTCTGTATCTCTTCCCAAATATTGTCATGATCACACAGGACAAAAACCTTTTTATTTAAGCCTCCGATGTTCTGAAACACGTGCAGGTTGAACTCCATAAGCAGCACTGAAATCCTTAACTTTGTATTGAAGAAGTCAAAGATTTAGCAGACCTCAATTAACAGAAATTAACAGATACAAAAGGCTAAACTCTAGTTTAGTGAACACTATGTTTGTAGCACTAAGCATGACTGTTGACCAAAATAAGCACCTGTAAATAGGATAAACTAATAGTTAATGAGATCATTAATTGAGAAAGATGAAGTCTACATACCATAGTAATGCAAAGAAAGAAAGTAGTAGAAAGTAACTCATCTTTTACTTTCTCAGAAAAATTTGCCAAAGCAATCCTTAGAACACAAGCAGGATAAGCTGCAATTCTAGGACCAGCCTGTCTTGGGATGGGGGTGAGGGTGTGTCTAGCAAAGTATATCAGCTGTTTTCGAGAGTTAAGTTGGCAAAGACATCTATTTTCCTCCTACACTTGATTCTGGTCCTGACAAGGCCCAGCTTCTTCAGTTCTGTAAGAGGGGTTTGAAAAGTGCTGGGGAAAGAAGTCCTTTAACCTGTTAGCATGTACGTGTCAACATGATTTTTTCTATCTGTGTGACAACCTGCCCAAACGTGGTTGAGCTAAAGCCTTGCAAACACCCTGCATCTGCAACCGGCCAGCATCTGAGAGAGAGCACAGCAACTACAAATTGAAGAGTCCTTCCTTGCTGAGCATGTTTTGAGACAGAGAAAGCCATTATCACTGTACACAGTCCCACTTCCAAGAGTAACTCATTTGAAAATGCTGCAGGTGGCAGAGCAGAAAGAGGAACCATCAAGCTGGGCAAGGAGAGATGGAGGGCCAACAGATAAGGAGGTAAGACTAGCAACTTTAAGGAAGGGAGATGGGAACTTGATGGACAAGAAATGGGAACTAGAGCCCAAAGAAAGGGCTGGAGGAACGCGTGCCCACCATTCCAATAAGGCTGTTATTTCAAGACATGCCCAGAACATATCTAGGGGTACAAGAGGCTTATGTCACACCACTTATGACTGGGATCTCATTCTCACTTCCTGGGACTCATGCCTTGTTTCTTACAGCAGAAGGAAGATGACTTGGGGGATGTAGGGGAGAGTAACCAAAATTAATTTGACTGAGGCTGCATGTTTGGCACCAGTGCTTGAACTGTTTCTGGATTTGCTTTGGGCAGTTCCCACCCTCCCAGAGGCAAAACCTGCAGCTTCCATTTATGTCAATGCAACTGTTCATGCAGCCAGACAACAACCCATATCAAAGAACTGATCTGGCTGATGCAGCTTTGCCCCACCACAGCAGCATCATTAAACAGCAGTAACTGACACTTAGATCAGTTTCCCTGTGAGATCACACACTTCACTCAAGTAACAGGACTGTGTGATGATGGAAGCAAGCAAGTAATGGTAAGAGAGGGTGCTGGGACAGAGTAAATGGAGCAAAATGCTGAGAAACCCAATTTGTTCCTTTGCTTAGCATGAAGCTATGCAAAATGTTCAAGCCAGGCTCTTCACTGAGTAACTGCACACCTGGATTGCAGTCCAAACTCTGTCTTCACTGCTGAAGAAATACCACTGCTGCAATCAAAGCCAGTAAGAGCTCTATACTAAGCCTAACATGAGCTATGTATAAAGCTCTGGACTCTACGCACTCAAAATGAGCACACTGTTTCGGCACCCCTTTGATACCTCTACAGTTTGCCCACCCACTGATGAAGTAAAGGCAACACTCCCTTTTCCCCAAATTGACTGGGTCTGCTGTGAAATTGAATTAATGAATTTCTTTATGAAGCATTTCAGTAAGAGAGAGCAACATGCACCAAAAGCGTAAGATCCTTTTTCCTTCAGAACAGGGTTCATCTATTATGCAGCACTTATGTCAGCTGCCTGACAACACTGAAGATCTGCAGATGTAAACTGAGCCCCTTTCTTCCTGAGCTACTAAGTAAGCTCTGGCTCAGTGCAGAACACAGGCAGATGAGATAATGCAATTAAAGATTTGAAAAATTAATGCCCAGGAATGAATTAGAACTGTAAAGTCACCTTAGCTCTTACATTCCCTAACTTTTAAGTACATGGCTCTGCGAACTGTGCAAGGTCAATTCAAACCAACAAACAAGTGAGCACTGTGTACGTAACTGGCTGTGTAACACAACACCATAATTCGCTATCAAAAGGGGTTTGTGCTGCTCTGGGGAATTACTGCTGCTATGCAAGAACCTGAACCTTAAGCTTACCAATTTAGATAAGAGCTCAATTCTTCCAAAGGCTGGAGCATATGTTCCAGTGTGTACTGAAAAGAGCCTAATCTTGCAGTCTGATGCTGTTACAGTAGAACTTTTTTTTTTCTCATTGTATTTACTCAAGACACAAGCAACAATGCCAAAAAAACACACAGGAGAGCTTTCTCATTCCCTTCATCTCTTCCTCGGCTTTGTCTTTAGTTTAAACAGGTAGCAGCTCCAAGCACAGACTCCAGCAGGCTTCAACACATGACACTTCAGTTTAAACTTCTCTGTTGTTTATAATCAAATTTACGGTTTGGTCATTGTGCTGGTTTTGGCAGGGACAGTGTTAATTTTCTTCACAGTAGCTGGTACAGGGCCACATTTTTGATTTTTGCTGGAAACAGTGTTGATAACTCAGGGATATTTTAGTTACTGCTGAGCAGCGCTTACACAGAGCCTCTTCTGCCTCTCACATCACCCCACCAGCAAGCAGGCTGGAGATGCATGAGGAGCTGGGAGGGGACACAGACAAGACAGTCAATCCCAATGGACCAAAGGGATATCCCATACCATACGGTGTCGGAAGAAGGAAGAAGCGGGGGGGAGGGACCTTCAGAGTAGTGGTATTTATCTTCCCAAGTCACTGTTATGCATGATGGAGCCCTGTTCTCCTGGGGATGGCTGAACACCTGCCTGCCCATGGGAAGCAGTGAATGCATTCCTCTCACATTCACAGTGAGGACATGGGCATCATCCTGAGTTGTTACTTTCCTTACTCCTAAATTTAAGGCAGCTTAAGCACTGCTTCCAGCACAAATCCAAAACATGGGCCCATATTAGCTACTATGAAGAAAATTAACTCCGCCTCAGCCAAAAACAGCACAGTTATCAACACAGTGAATGGAGCATGGCAGTATGAGGTAAAACTATTACATGCAGCTTCTTAAAGCATAAGAGCATCCAGCTGGGAAATACTGCATTATGAATTTTTTTGCAGTGCACAGTACAGTCACAACCATGCCTTCCACACAGTATAAACAAAATCTGGGTGGAGCATTTTGCTTCATGGCAAGTTTCTATTTTAGGCACTCTGGAAAAATCACTGTGTACAGTTTTGTTCTCCATAACACTTGCCTGAAACAGTATTTTTCTGTTTGGCAGAGGAAGTATTTTTAAATGCTGCTCTTTTCAAACTACCTCCTGAAAGTATAAGTCTATGCCTTAAAGTAGCAATGTACTAGAAAAAAACAACCTGCAATTTATCAAAACAAAAACTTAGAAAGTAAGTACTAATATAAAAAAGTCAGATCTCAAGAAGCAAATTCATGCTTGCTTTTCTTGCTCATTAGCATTTTATTTCATTCTGTCAGGTCTTGTGTATTCTCAACAGAATGATACTGAATTGAGTTTTAGAAATCTAACAAAATTAGGAGAATGATAAAAGACAGTGAAAATAGACTTCCACTTCTGTTTGCGACACAATTTTGAAAAGAAGTTGCCCGAATAAAATTATGCAGTTCTCCCTCTCTTGATTTCCAGCATGAGACCACATGAATCCAGCAATATGTTCCAACCAACATCTCCAGAACCTGGTCAGACTTTGATTTGCATACATAAACCTTCAATTTTAGCTATATCAGAAATCACCACTTAAATCAACATCCTAAACCGAGTCCAAAATCATAGAAGTAATTAACTGTTTCTTCGCCCATGAAAAAAAACTTACATTACGCTAGAATTTGAAACCGTCTCTCATGTAAGTAATGTTCCAACATGCTCATCTAGCTACCACTAGCACATACACTCAGCTTTCATATATCAATGTGTTTCATCCCTGTTGAGGTTTCTGTATTCCACTTCAGCTATGAGGAAGTAAAGCACCACAGTTAGCTGTATCATGGATATTACAAGGCGATTATTGCATGGTATAATACCAACTAATTGCTCCAGAACAGTTACTTGTAAATGAAGTAATTATTCCAGAGCCATCTCATAACAAGATTTTTCTCATGATGCTTTATTCTGCAACAATGTCCAGTATTTAGAATAAAGTCTGCAAAGCTTTCATTATCCCAATATGACCATTCTGGAATACAAGCAGTAGTGAATTTCCACTACATTTGTGAGGGGCTATAAGGTTTTTGTGCTGTAATATGAAGAATAACTACTGATGATGTCAGTGCTGCTTTAAATGACAACTGTGATGAATGTTTTAAGTATATCTGAATATTAGGAATATTGGGTTTTGTTCTTATTAAGGGTTGTGAGCAAGAAAGAAAGGTGCAAGTGTACAGCTTTGCATTACACTTTCACTCTTAAAAAAAAAACAAACCACAAACAACACAGAGTCATCCCGAGTTGGAAAGGACCCACAAGGATCATCAAAGTCCAACTCCTGGCCCTGACAGGATCACCCCAAGAATCACATCATGTTCCTGAGAGTGTCATCCAAATGCTTTGTGAGCTCTGTCAGGCTTGGTGTTGTGACCAATTCCCTGGGGAGCCTGTTCCAGCACCAAACCACCCTCTGGATGAAAAACCTTTTCCTCAGAGCCAACCTAACACCTCATACACACACTCAGCTTCATGCCATTGAATATGGCAAAAGGTAAACAAAAATATTGATTTATATGTTCCAGAGACAAATAAGCAGAGCAGAAAACATCTTCATACCCTTCCCTGTATAAATCCCTGTTTCTGTATTCATCCTGAATATAAGATCCACAGCATATCAAGATGCTGATCTGCCAACAGAATGGCCAATATTATCTATCCTCCTCTTTTTTCCCAAATATAGCTTTCTCTTTCCTTCCTTTTCGCCTTTCTACTGACACCCATATTTTCTTTTTTGATTTCTCTCATTTCCTGTTTCATCTTTACCTCCAGCTTTCCTACCTTTTTTTAAGACAAAAGAAAATCCAGACAAGTAGAAATACATTGTAACCAGGGCCCATTGCTTTTATCTTAGGAGTCCAGCAGAAAGGCTGATGTGTCTGACACAAGTGCTGCTTCAGTAGTCAGGTTCTTTTCTCTCAGTAACCACAAATGGATTCCATTACCAACTGGTAGAGCAAGGAGTGAAACACAGACTAATGAGAGAGGGTACAGTCACCGTTAGTCACCCATCAGATGCATGGAGAAGAGGTTTACATCAACCACAGGAAAAAATTCTTAGCGTAGTTGGAGGTGGGAGATGAGGTATGGAAAATCCTGAAATGTGAAGATGTGAAAGAGAAGAAAACACAGCTGGAGATAATGACAGCTGGGAAAGGCAAATATTAGCATTGCCATTAATATTGCTGATATATGACGATTTTTTTAAAATAAAATGCTGCAGTATGTGCTATTCAACAGGTATTGTTGGCATCCCTCACTATACCAACAGCAGTAATTGAACCTTAGTAAAACCATTTAAGCACACTATTAAGTAATTAAGGTTGTGAGGCCATCCACATTAAGCCTGATTATAGAGCTTCAAAACTTAACGACCAATTAGTCTAATAATTGTTTTTAAAATCAGTTTGTTTTGCAAACCGCATTCACAACTGATTCTTTGCAGTAAAGGGACTACTTTTCATTCAGAAGAAAAGAAATTCTAATTTTCTATGTGCAAGTGAAAAGAACATCAGTTCTTCAGGACATCACTTTGTTTTTCTGCCATCATTTCTTTAGGAAGATACCTATATGTATGTATTTCATATTACATTAAATTACCACACATTGTAGAAATGAAGATAATAGACTTAAAGAACTCTCAGAAAACAAGATATAAAGCTTCTGGTTCCTCTTACAAGCACATTAAGCAAAATGCCAATAATGCCATAATTCTGGCTGAGGCCAACTTTAAAAGCCAGTTAATCACACTTCGGCACACAATGACGAAATCTTGTAGCATCTAGGCCATTCACAAGCTGGTACCAAAACAAAAAGTTTGAATTATACTAATTTACTCAAGTGAAAAAATCAGACATAAGGCCCTTGTTCAAGCTCAAACAAGTCTGGCTGGTCTACATTTGAGAATGAAGAAGACCCAGCTGTTTTAACACAAAGATCAGCATTTTGTCTTTAACAAGGGTTTATGGGGGACAACTTCATATTTGCCAAGCACTGAGTTTCTATGCCAAGCTGCCTCTCAGTTTGCATAGATTCAAAGACACCATAAAAACATTTAAGTAAAAAGTCATACCTAATATCCTTAAAGAAACAGAGAAATTACAAAGTGATTAAACAGCAAATTCACAAGCAATATAAAGTATCTCAGCTGTAACTACTCTAAGGAACTCAGTACCAAAGACAGTAGGGAAGTCCAGAGTTCAGGACTGAAAAATACCAGTGTTTGTCTTCACTGCTGTAGTTGGGTGTTGTGTATGCTGGGTACACTCTTCAATTCCAACCTCATTATAGCAACTACCGCCAGAAAAAGGAAAGTACCTCACTTTCTGTGACTTGATTTGGCAAGAGAAGACAAATACCTCCAAATGTTAAAAGAATAGGCATAAGACTAATGAGTATCAGCAATTAGAAATGAGAAGACCTGTACTTAGTCACAGTTGAGCTATCCTTCCCAAGTTTGCTTTTATTTTTATTTATTTATTTATTTATTATACATGAAGGCTTGACTGCAGGATGGCTCTAACCATACAAATATCTGGCTCTAACCAATCAAGTTAAAACACATGGATACTTTTACAATGTTTTCTTATTCCAAATTCAGGGGCTTTTATGTTTTACAGATAAACTGGAAAAAATATCATAAATGGAAAGCAGCATAAGATAAAAATTAACAAGTCTAGTAACAGCAACTTTAAACACACACACACAAAAGCAAGCTCCAAACCACGCAATAAAACCAAAACCCCCAAGCAAAAAATGAACAGAGCACACTGTGCTGCAGCATGAATAACAGTCAAACACATATATTAAGAAGATACAAAGCAGATTTAGTTGCCTAATGAATTTTCACATGGCTTAAGACACAAGGATATTCTAATAACCTGTCTTACCGAAACCAGCTAAATCCAATACTGCAACTGCTCGAGGCACAAGACTCACAGTTTAGTTTGCAGAAATTTAATTTGTGGGGCAGATGCAAGATCCAGTGGTACTAGTTTGGCAGATCTGAGACAACTTCCACAATGCAGGAAAAGCCTGAACTGCTGCTTTTACTGACGCTGAGAAAATATCAACCCTGACTAAAAATGTACTCCACCCTTGTTAAAGGCAACAAATTGATTTGAGCTCAACTCTTGGCTTCCACTACATTTCTGCCTAAACAAACTTCAATTTGACACACTCAGTTGGTCACCAATGAAAAGCCTAAGGCTACAAAGTTGTTGCAAGAGATGATTTTCCCCTGGACATATTTGTCCCATGTTATAAATGAAAGTGCAGCTTCATAAAGTTTCTGATGCTCCAAACTGTTCACAGGACCACACAAACAGGCACTGTATATGCAGATTTCAGAAGCAAAGCTTCGCTAGGAAAGCACTCTAGAAACAGTAGCACACCAGTGTTCTCAATTAAAGACACATTTTATTGTAAGTGAATAGTGACTTCTTTTCCCGCTTAAAGAATCCCTGGAGAAATACTCAATAAAATTGTGTAATGCTTACAACAGGCTGGTTTTCCTGGCTAAACAAGGACATTCCCTCAGAAAAATAAAAACAAGCATTTTAAATTAAGACAGCAACGACAGAATAACAGAAATCAGCAGAATATCTTTTTACCCTTAGAAAGCATTATGTTCTGCAGTTCCAGAAGAAGGAAGAAAAACTAACAGACATTAAACAGAAGAAACATTTTCTTCCAATCCAAGATTTAAAACAAGTTTCTCTCCATAGCACTCTTACAATAACAAAAGAATGTCCTTCAGATTCTTTCTGATGTTTTGCTGCTACAGCCTTTCTTCCTTCTGGTGTTTCAACTGTATCAGCTACGCTGAAATCAAGCCCTTAATTCTTTCTAAAGCATCTTCAAGCTGGAATTTTGTTGCAGCTCTGTCCACACCATTTCCCCCTTCATCCAACCACCCATCGCTTTTTAAGCACTTCTTTTCTTTCCCATTTGTTTTTCCTTACTCTCCTGCTTTTGCTCTTTATTCCAAACACTGGGCAGTCCCACTGTATCAATTAGCAACAGACACACTGTAATCTACAGAGATGTCCTACTCAGCAAGGAGGGCGCACAGCAAGCTCACTACCCTGGACTTCAGGAGAGCAGACTTTTGGCCTCTTCAGGGATCTGCTTGGTAGAGTACCATGGGACAAGACTCTGGAGGAAGGAGGGGCCCAAGAAAGTTGTTTAGTATTAAAGAATCACCTCCTCCAAGTGCCGGAACAATACATCCCAGCAAAGGAGTCAGGTAAAAACAACCAGGAGGCCTGCTTGGAGGAACAAGGAGCTCCCAAACAAACTCAAACAAAAAAAGGAAGAGGATAGAAGCAGGGACAGAAAGTCTAGGAGGAATACAGAAAAGTTGTCTGAGCAGCCAGGGATCAGGTTAGGAAATCTAAAGTACTGAGAGAATTAAATCTGGTCGGGGGGGTCGAGGGCAACAAGTACATCAGTGATAAAAGGAAGACTAGGGAAAATGTGGGCCCTCTCCAGAAGGAAGTGGGAGGTCCACAACATGGAGAAGGTTGAGGTACTCAACAACTTTTTTGCCTCAGACTTCACCGGCAAGTGCTCCAGCCACACCAGCCAAGTCACAGAAGAGAAACAGGGAGAATGAATGACTGCTCACAGAAGAAGAATAGGGTCGAGGTCATCTAAGGAACCTGAAGGTGCACAAGTCCACAGGACTTGATGCAATGCATGCACAGGTCCTGAAGGAACTGGTGGAGGAAGCAGCTAAGACACTATCCATCATATTCAAGAACTGTGGCAGTCCAGTGAAGTTCCCATTGACTGGAAAAGGGAAAACAAAACTCTCATTTTTAAAAAGAGAAAAAAGGAAGACACAGGGAACTGCAGGCCAGTCTCACCTTGGTGCTTAGCATGATCATGGCAAAGATCCTCCTCGAAACTGTGCTGAGGCACATGGAAAATAAGGAAGTGACTTGTAAAAGCCAAC
The DNA here is from genome assembly GCA_013397135.1 of Pachyramphus minor. Lineage (NCBI taxonomy): Eukaryota > Metazoa > Chordata > Aves > Passeriformes > Tyrannidae > Pachyramphus > Pachyramphus minor. The sequence continues at coordinate 1,049,955 of VYXB01007950.1, read as the reverse complement.
ATATCTTCACTAAGGTTAAATGATGCATGACAAATTTTGTGGCCTTCTACAATGGGGTTATAGCAGTGGTAGATAAGAAAAGAGGAACTGGCATCAACCTGGACTTGTGCAAAGCATTCGATGCTCTATCTTGTTACATCCTTGTCTCTAAACTGGAGACACACAGATCTGACAGATGGGCCACTCTATGGATAAGCAATTGGCTGGATGGTCGTACTCAAAGAATTGTGGTCAACGGCTCAATATCCAAGGGGAGACCAGTGACGACTGCAGCGCCTCAGGCGACAGTGTTGGGCCCAGCTCTGTGTAACATCTTTGTCGGTGACATGGACAGTGGGATTTAGTTCACTCTCGGCAAGTGTGCTGACAACACCAAGCTGTGTGGTGCGGTTGACACGCTGGAGGGAAGGGATCCTGGAAGGAAGGGATCGCATCCACAGGGAGTTTTACAAGCCTGAGAAGCGGGCCCATGGGAACCTCATGAAGTTCAACAAGGCCAAGTACAAAGTCCTGCACCTGGGTCAGGACAACCCCTGGTATCAACACAGGGTGGGCGGAGAACAGATTGAGAGCAGCCCCAAGGAGAAAGACTTGGAGGTGTTGATTGATGAGAAGCTCAACACAAGCCAGCAATATGTGCTCACAGCTCAAAAAGCCAACTGTAATCTGGGCTGCATCCAAAGCAGGATAGCCAAGAGGTCAAGGGAGGGGATTCTGCCCCTCTACTCTGCTCTTCTGAGAGCCCACTGGAGTGCCGTGTCCAGCTCTGGGGTCCCCAAAGTAAGGAGGACATGGACCTGCAGCAGCGAGTCCAGAAGAGGCCACAAAGATGATCAGAGGAGCACCTCTCCTATGAGGAAAGGCTGATAGAGTTGAGGGTGTTCAGCCTGAAAAGAGAAGGTTCTGGGGGGGACCATATTGCAGCCTTCCTGTACTTGAAGGGGGCCTACAAGAGCTGGAGAGGGACTTTTTATAAGGGCATTTAGTGACAGGATAAGGGGTAATGGCTTCAAACTAAAAGAAGGTAGGTTTACAATAGTTACAAAGAAGAAATTCTTCACTATGAGAACAGTGAGGCATTGGAACAGGTTTCCCAGAAGCTGAGGCTGCCTCATCTCTGGAAGACAGTGAGGCATGGCTGGATGGGGCTTTGAACAACCTGGTCTTGTGGAAGATGTCCCTGTCCATGGCAGGTCCCTTCCAAGCTAAACCATTCTAAACCAAGGTAAACCATGATTCTATGGTATTTTCATCTTGCTTACCGATTCCTGCTGCCTCTCTTACTTTCACAACTGGTTTCCCAAAAGGGTCTAAAAGAACAACTTCAACATCAACTTATGGAAGTTTTGCACAGATGTTTTTCAAGTTTATTTTCAAGGCAAGAAATTAATCTTTATCTACAAAGCTAATCACATAGACCTACTGAGTAGAAAAAATACATCAAAAAAGTTATTAAAAATATACTGCTGGAAAGTGGCAATCATACATTTTGAAGGGGTTTTATTCTGGTGACAAGAATACTAAGGAAAAAAGTCATCTTTGGGAGATGACTTAGAGAAATTAAATTTTACAGTATTTTATTGCATTTGCAGAAGTCTAGTTTGAATATAGAAGATGGGAAAGAACTTATTGGTCCATTGCTGAACATAGGTTCAACGCTTCTGACTTCCCCACATCAACCCAGTAAAATGTTTAATGCTACCTACCTGAATCATCAGCTAATCTGCTGATTCTCTCCAACACAGCAATACAATCTCTCTCATCATCACTGACTTCTTTCAAAGTGTCCAGCAAGCTTCGAGCCACCATTTGCCTAGGTTACAAGAAAGATTAAAAAAACAAAATCAGCATTATTTGTGTCCAGAAATCCAGATAAATGAAAAAATTGTGCAATCATACAAGTTTCTTACACCAAAGAGTAAAATATTACGTATATTCACTTTTAACTCAATAACTTTAGTTAGCCCTGCTTTGGGAATTCTTAATTCTGATACCAGGCATAATCTTAAAGAACTATTCATTTTAAATGTAACATTAAAAGTATCCCTTTGGCTTACAAGGATAAGAGAAACCAGCCATCAAGACCAAAAACAGTAATCATCTGCTAGGTGGGCAAATAGGAGCTGAATATCAGGAAGTCAGAATCAGCCTTCCATCCTCATCTCTGAGTTCCCTAGCTTGTTCCATACAAAGCAAGACAACACAGCATTGCTAAAATGTTTTTAAGTAGAATTCTGAACTTATTTCACAAAAGCATGAACACTCAAGCTGAAGATTGCCATATCAAGGGTGACATTTAGAAGTTAAACTTCATTAAAATGCTACAGGTATATACTGTGTGAGCAGTGGGTATATACCATGAAAATAAAATATGCTACTCAACCCATGTGTACCTGGGACATACATTAAGCAAAGTACAAAATGAAACATCAAGAAAATATGAAACAAGTCATAGTCAACTCAGTTACTACCTCTAATGCACAAGAAATTCTTCTATGGATTAACTTGTGAGTGACAAGATACAGTCACATTTGTGGTTTTATCCTCCAAGGTTCTGTTGCAGCCTGTGTTACAAAGTCATACCCATTGGTTACCTAGACAGCCTTACACATTAATTTTTTAAACAGTGCAGCAGGGAATGTGTGGCAATCAACCTTTCTCCTCAACAAGAGCCTGCAGTGGTGTAACTCTTTTTTCACCCTTTTGGACAACATGGGTTGAACTTCAGAGAGCTAGCAGGATTAACCCAAGACTGGAATGGGCCAAGGAACAGTGTCCAAGATGATGGTAACTCCTGTATCTACCCTGGAGCAACTTAGCAAAATGCTGAAGCAGCAAGCATCAAGAGCCAGGTATTTCCAGAACTGACAGAAACACTCCTGGGATGCAGCCTAGGTATAAGCACTGTTGACAAACAGCAGTGCTGTAGACAAGAGCAGAAGCTTACCTAAACTTTATCATGTCCACTACAAACAGTGAACATGAGCTGTGGTCAAAAACTGGTAAGAAACACATGGTTACATTCCTAGTGAACAAGGACAGCTTGAGAACTTCACAGTTCCATGCAATCAGAGAAATGCAGTAGGTTTTTATGAATTCCCAAAGCTAAGCAGACATTTCCATTTTCTCAAACTGAAAATCAATAATTTAAATATATCACATTGGCTACTTGCAAAACAATCTTAAACTAAACTGTTTTGACATATAGATGAACAAAATCTTCTAAAAAACAAACTGAAAAAAATTGCCTTTAACGAATTTCCTCTCCCTCACATTTATCAACTCTTATCAAGTGGAACATCTCTCAGCAAAGATGTTGATATGCAGTGAAAAGTTCAGCTATGAAAATCCTAGCAGAGGGAAACAGACTATGTGACACACTAACCTAGGAGCAGAGTTGACTTGGTCTTTTAAAGGGCTGGACACCCCTGAAAAGAGAAGAGGAACAGATGAAGCATATTTCATAAACCAGCCTGTGTGGACACATTTGTCTCCTATATATTAAATGTAATCTTGGAAAGTGAGAGACAAATCAACTGACCCACTGATGAAAGTCTCAGCAAGTAGGGAACCACAATAAACAGCACTACATCTCATCTAATAAAAAGCACTACATCCCATGTGACTCCTGGGGACCATGGAATGGCTCCCTACTATGTTCAGAGTTTTGAGAAGACTCATCTCCTCACAGAGCTGTGTTAGCACTATCCTGGACTGTAGCAGCTGGATCCCAGAGTAAGTCTTTGCTAATTCCTGCAAGTTGGACAGATGGCCGTGCAGAGGCATAAACCTTCTGCTCAAGAGGAAGAGATGAAAACAAATCCTAACCTGAAGAGAATTATGTATTAAATCAATTCAACGCTAAGGGACATTCAACTTATTATTCCCTGGACTAAATGTAGAAGACAACCCCCACCTCCATCCAGATGGTATTTCCTTTTTTGGCTTGAAAAGGAATCAATGCATCTCCTTTGTTTAGCAGATTCTGGTTAAAAGCATTACACTAAAGGGCACCAGGGTAAGCTAAGCTCACTCTAGCAAACCTAATGCATAGGCAGCCAGTAATCATAGAAGAATCTCTTAATTCCATCCATCCATCCATCCATCAGTGAGGGAGATGATGGCCACTCACATTCTCCAAACATTAGAGGCTCTAATCTAGTTCTGTCATTATCCCAACAATCTCCCCAAATTCTTCTTGTCTCCAAAACACAAACACAGGTCACAGGTAAACCTACTTTGTATTTTCTACAGGCTGACAGTTGGCACATAGGCAACTACTGTGGAATGACTCGAGCCCCACAAGCTCACACTTTAACATGCTGTGCTTACTGCAGAGTAAAGAGAGAGTAGGCAACAGTCTCTGGTGCCCTGACCAGCAGCCTGGTCTTGCTTCTCACACAAGCACTGCCAGTCAAGCTACAAAGAGCCTACAACAGAGGATGCACTAAACCATCCGTGCACAAGAGCACAACATAAGGCAAGTGGTAACTTGCCCTGCAACTTGCCAGGTGAGCACTTTGGAAGTTTTAACAGAGCTCTGAAGGATGACCTGTCTGGTCTAGACGCAGACAAAACAACAAAAATAGGCAGACATGCTTCATGCTGCAGAGGCAAGAAGGTATCTCCTGTGACAGGCAAAAAGAGGTCAAGCAGGCTTCCTCTAGGGATAATGACAACATAAACTAAAGTTTGCATAAACTGCATTCTAACAGGGAATCAAACTCCTATGTGTACTCAGTACCTATGTGACAGAAATGACTCCACCAACATTAATGATGACAATATAACTGATGTGAATGATGTGAATAGCATATATTCTCTTACTATACATTACTCCCAGTTATCAAGGTACAACTTGTGAACTAGGATTAATGGTTTCTTGCCTTTTTCCTCCTGCCACTGGCTTGGGTTTGTGCAGTACTTGCCTCTAACAAAGACACTAAGCTCCACCAAGAATTTCTACCTTTACACATTCCCAGTGCCAGAAGAGCTGTCTTCATCACAACAACTCATAGAATTGCATCTTCTTGCCCATTCAGTCAGATCTTGTACCCAGTTCCTCCAGGTCCAGAGAGACTTTTGCTAGCTGCTTTGGCAAGTGACGCTTCAAATCAGTAACCCTACAGCTGTGAATTCCCAAAGAAAATTATTTATTCACCATATGTGTGTTTGGTATATGACTGCCACCTAAGCAGCAATGCATCTATTTATCCATTAAATAGTTTACACACCAAAGAAAGGCAGAGATCAAAGGCTGCAATGTGGCATGCAGTACAAGCACTTCCACTACCACGTGCAAAAGTAGAGGATATGTAGCAAAATTCAAGTTTTCATGAGCCTGTCCAACATTAGGAAAACTGATAGTTAGGACACCTTGTAGGCACGCTTCACTGGGATTAGCAACGGGATAAAAGAGGGATAGATTACAAACACGCTGCCTTTATGCCCACAGATACGTGACATGTATTTTGAAGACTCTACATATGGACACAATTCGGATTTGTGATGACACACTCAAAGAAAAACTATAAATATCTTTGCTTTGCTCATTCAAAGTCCTTCAACCACCATTGGCCCTTAAATCAACTTCCACTATAGCATTTAAATGACTTCATCTGCACAAGGCATGCATTTAGCTAGTACAGATATTTAAAAAAAAAAAAAAAAGAGAGAGAAAATTAAATAAGGTGACTGTTGTTCTTCACCCATTTTTGCAGAACTAAAACAAGATTAGATTACATTTTGTGTTCAAACTAATATTGGTGGTAATAACTGAGCTTAGCACCATTTTCCTCAAACAATCTCAAAAGATATCCAGAATAAATTCCTAATCACAAAATCAACCTATTTGTACCCTTCTTAAGAAGGATGACTAAATATGCAGAAGTACATTTAGTATTAAGTAATTAAGACTTCTCCTAGTTCTCTAGGAAAACTCTGTCCTTTCTAGTTCAGCTTATGTAATTTTAATCTACACTTTTACGGTAACATTTCTCAAGCTATACTGTTACACTTCAGTAATTTATTTGGTATACACATATATGCAAATTTGTATGCAAAAAAACCATGTTTTGAGGTTTGTTTCATTTTTACTAAATTTTATTCTTTGATATACAGTAGGCTCAGAGAGACTGAAACATGAAAATGGAGTAGAGTTAGAGATTAGGAGAAATAATGACACTTATGCTAAAATGTTGAGAAGTGTTCCAGTCAGAACAAAGCCACTACAGTTTCACCTGCATGGCTTTGGTATGAGTTTAGCATTTCCTTACTGTCAGTACTCAAACACCCAGAAAAGAAACTTTACACTGTGACAGGCTGCACAGACAGAAGAAAAGTGAGTGGGGAGAGTAACAACTGCAGCTGTGGATAACCAAATTCTCAATTAATTTCTTGATTATATTCTGATCATATCTAAACGAAAAAAGGCAACATAGTCTTGACATCCCACCAAACATACTGTCTTGAGAGGTTTTTCATATACATTACAGCTGAGGGACAAAAACATTCTTCTGTTTTAGTGGGGGTACCTTATGCATGAAAGTCCTGTTTTTTAAATACACAGCTAAATAATGTTCTTGACTCCACAGCCCTGACACATCTGACAATTTATCATTACTCTTTTAATTTACCCTTAGCCAATTCCTTGGAAGGAAACTGACCTCTCAGTTTCTGATACAGAGCATATATCCTAAAAATTTCTATTTTGCAGAACTAGGAACATGTAAAACCAAGGTTTATACTGGGACCGCTGGAGTGAGAAATCAGATAAACACATTAAAATAATTAATTCCCTCACGTTGTACAGCCTCCTTGCTGAAACCAACCTCTCTTCCCTCTGGAGTCTAGAAAGCACAAAGTCAGCTGCTTCTACCAACCATATGAAGAATGACATCTGTGCTGTGAAGTCAGAGGAGTGTATCTTTTAGCCAAAAAAGACAAGTTACCCAGAAAGCCCTAGGCCAAATCTTCACCTACACTGCAGGCAGTCAAACTGTTCCTTATAAGCTGTATGTGAGTACAGACACGTATGCTTAATCCCTCCTTGAGATCCAGTATATATATCCTCAGTTACTGCTGACTGCTGTTCTACAAGTATTTTTAAGTTAAACTGTTTCCAAAAAACTTTTTCAAAAGACATCAAGTATTCTCCCAAGGGAAAAGCTAAGAAATACTTCAGAACACAAAGAATCTGGCAAGAGGACAGTTTAAAGTTATCTACATAGATACGCAGATACAGTCCTGATAGACAAGACTGATCATACTAATAATGAATGTGAGTATGCTAAGATCTGCTTTGGTTTGAAGAGAAAAAGCAACAACAATTCCTTAAAGCCTTATGAAAAGGAAGGGTCTGTTGTTCAGGAACTCTCTCACTGTTCAAGCAAATCTGTTGGTGAGTGTTCTATACTTCTGAGCCTTCTTAATGAAGAATGGAAGCAAATTAACAGCAATAAAGATTAGGGTAACCCACAAGGGCTTTTAACATGAAAAGATAGAAAAGCTATGCTCCAAATTGTATCACAAATTGGTTTTTAAAGCAAATAGCAAAAGGGAATCTTTATTCATTCATGTATGCACACCCCCCAGTGCTACCAGGCACAAGAAGATCCTCTGTTTTACAGTGGTGGTTTTGGCTTTCTGCTTGGCACCAAGTCTTTCTGCAAAATGATATTGGATTATTAAGGTATATGGTAGAGATGTTTCTTAAATCTGTTCTGGAGGCTGGCTCTTAATCAAACCATGACCCAACTCTCACTTGCCTTGTTTTTCAGATACAAAAGGAGTCATTTAGTGTAACATTTGTCAGGTTCCCCTCCATTCTCACAGACTAAGACAAACCTGTGGTGCTGATGAGCAATAGCTAAAACAGTGAGAATGTAAACTGTAACATATAAAAAATCGTCACAAAGCAACTCCTTCCACCATTTGGGAAGCTGATAAAGGATTCCCTACCTCTGGCTTTTTTTCAGTTCATTCTGTCAAAAAGCTTATATATTTAAAGGAAAAAGACATTCCTATTTCCAAGTTCCAAGTCCAATCTACTGACATTTCTTAGAATGCAGCCAGATCCATTTCCATCTCAAAACAACTGGCTGAGAAACCATGAAAGCTTGAGGAATCAACTTCAAGGAGACTAGCCTTTTGCAGAAGTTGTTAAAAATTCCTTCACTTTAATCATTCAATATAACCACAGACTGCAAATATGATGCATAGGTAGGTGACTAACCAGATAGAAAAATATAACACAACCAAATTCAAAGAGAAATAAAACTTAAAATTAAACTGGAAGATTAAAAAAAAAAAACTCACAGTAAAAGTAATTTCATGAATCTAAAGGCAAGAAAAAAAAATCTTACCCTAATTTACCCAAGCTCAGTGATTATGTTTCAAGGGTTTGGGCATCCATAATGCCCAAATTTCAACCTTCCACACAAATGAAGGTTCCAGGTCACAGAAACAACTGAAACATTATTAACTCAGTCATAATATTAAAAAAAAATGTTAAACTACACGTAAATTGGATGTGTTTACACCATACTAAGAGACATAAGAAACAAATGTATCTTTTTCCTATTAAAAGCTCCAGTTCCTCAGCCTAACAAAAATCGCTATTATTCCTGAGACTGACTAATGCTGAATCATCATAAACTGCCTGCAGTACTCACTAAGTGTGATATAAGTGCCACTCACAGTTATATCACAAATAGTTATCACACACTATTTGCTGTGTTTTCTTATGCTACATAACACAATAGGCCTACAAAGAAAGCTAAGATTAAAAAACATTATTTTATGACATAATTGTGACTGACAGCCCTAAAGGCTCTTTCTCCCTCCCTCCCCATGTAAAGACAAACACGCAAAAAACTCTCTGCTGGTTGTCGATTGCTGATTTCATCTCAAATTGTATAATACAACAGACTTTAGATTTCAGGAGAACAGGAAACTTTAAAATTAGGCATTTCAGAACTAATTTGTGCATACAGATTTATGCAGGTTGTAACAAGAGAAACTATTCTATAACTGTCAGCTTCAATTTAATTAGGATGAAAATCTTTCAAATGGGGGTATGTTCATACCTGTAAGTACGGAATTTTAGGTACAGTTCACATGACTGAAGTTAAGCACAGGGCTAAATTCTTTCCAAACCCTGGCCAGAATAACAAAATAGAGGCTAACCTATAGGGTGGTTAATCACAGACTAAGCTTCTGCATATGTTGAATTAAGAATTCAACATAAAAGCAAACACACTTTATTAAAAACTTACTTGAAGACCAAACTAAACTATGTTAAAATGAGATACCAGAAAATCTCTACTTTAACATACTTTATGTATTTCTGTCATCCTGTGACTGTTTATAATTACAAGAAAAATAAATGCTGGGTTTGAACTTCTCCATTCGATTGCAGAATGTCCGTGTGCAAGGGGTGGAGTGGGGGAGGGGTGTCTAAACAAACCATGCTACAAATACCTGTGCATTACAGAAATAAAAAGGGGAAAATGTAGAACACAGTATTAACTAGGCAAGTTTGTTTTCAGTAACCAGAGGCAGCAATACTCACACTGTGAATTACAAAGGAGATTGATCCTCAAGAACAGTTCTTGGGTTTCTCTAGCAATCTACAGTGCGGCTCACTATGCTCTCCTGACCTTTCATGAAGTATTTTCTTAAACTCAGTTTCTACACAGAATTATGGATTGAGTTTACTATCATCTTACATTTCTGCGACAACAGGAATGTTAGCATCCACAAAAAAACCTAAAAGTATGTGGTCCAATTAATGAAAAAATCCTGAACCACAGTTGCTTAAAAGGTAATATTTTTCTGTTACCACTAATATTTTGTTATCATTTCTGTAAGTAGGAGAAACGTGAGCAAACGGGAGAAGAAGTGGAAACTGAATAATCTTGCAAAGGTGTTATTTTGTTGTGGTTTTTTTAAAATTATTTGTACTCCATACAAATTAACTTCAGTCAGATTTGAATTAGATGACAGGACATTTAAAAAGCATACCTGTTAAATATGTTCTCACTTGCAGCGTACTTGTCCAATCTTCCCAACGGCGTCAACATTTCATCTTGTGAGACAAAGTCCAGGGCTGAAGGTATAATAATCACATCAGACTCTGAGCTGTAGTCATCCACACCAACTATCAGAGACATCAGAAATATTCCTTATAATCACAGTAGTTTAACACTAAAATGATGTCTGTTGTTGGTCTGAAATACAGAAGTCTAGGCAAGGTCCCCTTGACAATGTATTTAGCAGCTGTACTGCATCATTCCCCCCTTCTTTCCCCATCCCCATAAAGCCTTTTCCGTGTAAGTGTGCCTGATGATGTATAAACAGGTTTTGAGTAATTTTCTCCAAGTTCCCGAGTAAGATGCATCACCAAATTTCCAAAGTTCCCAGTATTTTTGTCTGACAAACAGTATTTTTATACCTTATATTTTTATCAAGCAAATTACTTTTAGCTAATTGTAAAGTCAGCTTTTTGAAGAAACATACTAAAATCACTGCTGCAATTTGCCCAGAGATAAGAGTTAATACAGCATGATCTAACAGAACAAAAAGACTTCTTTGTTTGAAAAAAAAAAATCCAAATTAAGCCTGTTAAAAGAGTGTGTTGCTAGATACAGCTACCAAATAAAAAGATGCACAATTCACCTACTGCATAATTATTAACCAGCACATCAACAGGCAACTTCACATACACAGACACCTTTATCAACATGAAACCACAAAGAAGTGGAAAAGGGGTCCAACTCTGCTCTCAGAGTTGCTTGAAGACTTAGTATTTGAATTACCACCTTTTTTAGTTTTCATATGCCCTCTAAACTGCTCTAAAACTCAGTCCCATAACAAACACAGACTTTAGCCTGAAAATGCAATCACTTATTTGCAAGAACTATGCCAGGTCATCTGTTACTCCTGAAAATACAACACAGCACAGTACACTACCCCTATTCTTCAGTCCAGCCAAATTTCTCTGAAAAGCTTTTTCAAAACTTGCAAATAGAGAAGGTCAGAAGACAGACAGTTCTACAAGTTCAACAATGATTATTTTTTTTAATGAACTCTATAGAAGGAAGAAAAAAGATTTTTTTTCCTCTTACCTTCCATATAATTAGGATATGCTATATAAATTGGTTATCAGACACTGTATCATTATCTTCAACATTCAGAATACAAAAGCAGCTACCATCTTCCTTACAATATTTCAAATGTCAAAAGACAAACACTAAACTTCACTGCAAGAGTAATATTTTTACACTTAAACTGAGTTAACAGCACCCTTTTACCAACAAAGTATTTCTCCCATTTTCTATGTAGATGGTTATAAATAGATCCCATCCTTGCATGAGGGTCCAGATTTTGCAGTTGCTGATGTGTAGTTGCATGGCACTCTTGCCAGAAATCAAATTAAGAACTGATGGGGAAAGAGCAAGTGTGTAAGAAGAATTTGGCAGATGGGGGTAAGGAAGAAGGTGTACTGTGAGCCACAGTACATGGAACAGCAATCTGAGGAATCAGTGGTCTTGGATACGCATAAGGTAGAGGATAGGATAACAAACTGCAGTGGGAGGAAGGGAAGGCTGAAAAGAAAGATCAGCTGCAAAAAGCTTTTGCAACACAGAGGGAAAGCTTTTAGTAACCCCAGGTTTACACAACTGTCGGAACCTGTGTTTGGTTTTGTGGGTTTGTTCGCGTTTTGTTGTTTGGTTTGGGATTTTTGCAAGAATCAGTTTTATTTTCACAGGAAGTGGGGGATGGGGGGTGTGTAAAAATGCACCAATAATGCAAGTCTGGACTCTATGCCAGGTTAAGTTAACAAGGAACAGGTGACATCCTCTCACAGCCTCATAGGTCTTTAGTTCAACCCATTAATCCCACTGAAACCAGAGGTTTCCCTGTGTTTATAGTTATGCCATCTCACACCTAGACCATTTCAGTGGAAGTCATTTTTTACAATCATCTGGTCCAAATGGCCAACCACCTCAAGGCTAACTAAAAGTTAAAGCACTTTCTGCTCTCCTTCCTGTCCTCAGGAAGCTGCAGGGAGTGATGAGGTGGCTCCTCAGCCTCCTTCTCTCCAAACTAAGCCCAAAATCCTTAGTTGTTCATCACAGGAACATTTTACTGTATGCAAGCTCCTGCTGTTCAGGGCTGACTCATGACTTTGAAACAACAAACATACTCTGCAGCATCCACAGAAGAAATCTTATACAGATACTCCTCATTCCAGGTAATGAATTAAATAATACAGGGGGGAGAAGGGGTGTAATTGTTCCCTTCACTGGGAAAGCAAACCCCTGTATTCAGGCCAGTTTCTAAACTACAGAACTGAAATTACTCCAGTTAAATTGTGATCTAACCAACTGGAAAGAAAAATAACCCCCATCACTCTAATATTCACTGAAATTAGCTCTATGATAGAGTCCTATTTTTTTATTTCAATGTCTGTTGATCATGCCATAAATTCAAAAGCATAAATTGAGGAGACTATGCCAAAAAACCAGCATCATTATTGCCAGCAGTATAATTATTTAGCTATCAAGTGCATGAATAGGGAAAAAATACAAACGTTGACCACTACATGAACTTCCACTAATTTTACTTCCTCCATTCCTCTCTTCTCAACCTCAACTTTGTGTTCCATGTTCCTCCTTTTCCTCTTCTACATTTATTCTTCCCTGCAGTGAGTGGTCCAACATAGATGCCATCTTAGATTATGCAGGACTGCTCACTCTTACACAGACATCAATGTATGTCTGTGTTACAAGACAAAGTTGACTGGATATCTAATGCCTTTGATTTAGTGAACTGAATGTTGTGATAGTTTTTGCCTTGTGAAACCAGTTAAGTCAACCGAACTGCTAAATCCACTCTATATCAGATGTAAATACCAATGACAAAAATATGAGCAGCTGCTGACAATTTATCTGTTTGATGTCTCCTACTAGTTCAAACAGAAAGGGAGTTCTGTGGATTTGGCTCTGCTGTGCTTGTACATTGTAAAATTAAGCTTAGCACTACATTGGGCTTGATGTGCCTTGGTTACTGAGGCTGAACAACATTTATTATTTAAATAATTCCAGCATCTCAGCTCGTAGTCCCAGAAGAGATCATTCATGGGGCAGCATCCTTACAAACACAACACTAATACCAACAGGGAAGAAAAGGGTGATGCAAATAAATCTATCAGTACACGACCAGTTTATAGTTCTAATAAAGTACTATTACGCTTATCTTACATATTCATTTCCACTTTCAACATCAGAACACATATCCAAGAGATAAACAGGTAGTCCAGTAGAATTCCCATTCTAACAAAGCCCCTCAAGAGGATGCTTCTCTTTAACTTGCCAAAAATGATTCACCAGTAATCTAACCACTCCTCATCTAAAATGCATAAAGGGCATATACTTTGCATTATTCAATAAACCAAGTCACTTTGCTATTCCCTACACTGGGAAGGTTATTCCAAAACAGTTATCAAAAAGGCTGTTAGCTGAATATTGCCTCTTCAGCCCTCCTCTGCTTTCCACCCAGCTTTGAGCACTTGTCCAAGTACTGCAGGACCTTTTGTAAATTTTACAAATGCAAAAAACACCCCTGAACAACACAAGTGTACTGGTTTTCACTGGGATACAGTTAAAATTCTTCATAGTGGCTTATATTTTGTGCACCCCCAACCTATTCACTGGCAGGGCAGTGGGAGGAGTGGAAAAGACCTTGACACTGTGCAAGTGTCTGTGTTCACGTGCTATCAGCACTAGTTTCAGCACAAATCCAAAACATTGCCCCATACAACGTACTACAGAGAAATTTAACTCTAACCCACTCAAAACCAGTACAAACCTTGGGCTAGTTCAAATGCAGAACATCCAGATTTATTCCCACCTCAGAATACAGAGCAGGCAACAGGGCCACATGTTACTTTCGTGCTGCAGAAAAACTATAGGTCAATTTTCTCCGCTTTTTCAAACTAGTACAAGTATGGACCAAACGCTCAGAAGGCATCTAAGCTACAAGACACCATTGAAAACTAACGCAAGAGCAGAGCCTACCTACCTTCTAATCTGGTCTTACATGTTGACATCAACATGCAAAAGTAGAGCTAAGGAAACAGGAGTTTTCATAAAAACACCCTATCCCAGCAGTTTAAAGTCACTAGTAGTGTCAAGGAGAGAAACAGCAATTGCACAACAGCGTGAAATGCAACCACAGTGCCCCTATTTTTGTCCACACAAGTACCAAAGCAGAGCAAAATGAATAAATGCAGTAATTTATCCGGACTAAGTCTGCAAATTTCTCTTCAAAACCCTACACCAACTACCACCAACCACAAGGCAGCATCATATAACAAGATAGTCAAATATTGAAACAAAATCCAGTGTCTATCACTGACCTGGTGTATTAGAAAACTTCTCTCTATACCTTCATTTTCCTGTCCAAACATTTGTTTGACTGTTTTTTGTAGAAGTTGTTCAGGTTTGTCTATCTGACTTGCATCTAGTCTATACTGTACTGTGAATATATTAACACCCCCTGCTTTAAGTTCTGTTTCCTATTGCAAGGGTACAACAATTACTTGCCCCAGTTACTAACATGGACTACAGAGCAATCTTGCTCAGGCAGACTATGTTTAGAGGTGCTTAGTCAACTGTTGCCAAGCTTGGCTGAGCATACAACAACAAAACAGAGGTCCATTTAAAACTCAGAACCTTATAAAAACCAGTCTGTAGCTCAATTTTCAACTGAGCTCCTTTTTCTGTGTATCACATCTTCATAGTGTCTTTCACAAGGATTTTGATCATATTGAGTCTTTTACAGGCAGGTGCACAAGATCACATCTGAAAAAATAACAACTATTTTTCTTTTATTTAAAAATGCATGAACTCTTGCCGTAGACTGTTCAGTAGCAAAGCCTACATGTATTCTTTTTGTTGTTCTGTATTTGCCATGGGCTCCATGGCAGAAACACGCTATCCCTCATTTTGACATAGAAACTCTGTAACAAGGAGAAGCGTATTCGAAAATGCAAGCAATTTTTAATTCTTAAAGCTGAGCAACAAACAGCTTTAAGGATTCAAGATTTCCAACTAATATCACAGTCTCCTTATTTTATCTTCTGCATTCACAAAACATCCTCAGTGTCTATGGCAGCTGCTACAGATATATCTACTAAAATGGACTAATTTTTATTCAGCTGCAGAACAGGCTTTTTACTACAGTCTACATCAATTGTTATATGGACATTCAGGTTAATACAGCACTTACATGAAGAAAGGACTGATTTCTGTTTTGCTGTTCAGGCAAGTAATTTTTCTGCTTAATTTTAAGGCAAAAATAGTCTGGTAAGGCCAAACATTTGATCTCATGACATTTTATATCATCATCACAGACTAACAGCAGCAGGTTTTGTTCTAAATTTCTGTCCTCTATGCTGTAAAAGAATAAATTCACCTTACATTCAGACTACTGCAGAACACAAGTCGTATTCTCAGCCCTTCAATACTGTAAATCCATTAATTTCTGTATAATTTTCTGTAAGAAATACCACTTTGTATCTTGATGTTCTGCAAAGAGACTTTCACCTCAGCAAAAGCACGGAAGCTAAACACCTATATTTGTTCACAGCTGAACTCACTACTCTCACCCTTTCCTACTGGCTGATGTGCCAGCTCTGCTACCACACTGACATCACAGACCAGAGTCAAGTCATGCTATTTCAGCTTCATTTGCTACCACGAATTTACTGCCCTGCTTCAGTAATATTAACCAAGAGCTACTGCAGTGACAGCTACACAAATATTACAAAATGTGTTTGTCATACATTCCATCACCCTGCCTGCCCAATCCAGACATCTGGTGATACAGAACCCATCATCAATAAGCGGGAGCCGATTTTTCCAAGAGACACTTAAAATCTACTATTTCTGTTTCCTTCCTGCTGTAGTCCAAGAGTGCAAATACAAATGAGAGGCCACAACTTTTCCCTGATATTGCAAACATTTTTGGAGAAAAATACAAGTTTGAGAGATGGATGATTTTACTCAGCAAAAGTTATCACTGTAAATTATCTTAGATTCTAGTCTGCCCACCATATTAGCAGAAATAAGAAGCACTCCTCTCTTTCTCCATTTATGCCCTAAATTACCCCTTTAAAACACAGAGCACTATCCACCTTGAGCTTCTTATGAATATGAAGTTACCACACCTGAAGTATGCCCAGACTTTGTTGACTGAACAACTCCAGTTTTGGTGGGGCTGGGTCTGAGGGTGGAAGAGAAGGAGGAGGGAGGCAGGAGCAAGGAAGCAGATAAGAAGGCAGAAATGCAAAGCAGCTCTGATGCAAAGTTGTCCTGCCAACAGCAAGGCTTTACCACATCAGCCCCTGTGCAGCACTTCGATAGCAGAGCTTGCTAACACCTCGAAGCACAGACACAGCAAATCCTTTAAAATAAAGCTTCAGTACAGGCTTAAGGGGCAGGGGGAGCATTTAGCAAATGAAAGAAAGACACAGAAATCAAAATCAGCAGCTGTTTACATAGAGAACTGATGCAAGTATGGAACAGCAAATACCAACGACCCACTGGCCCAAATATGAGACTATGAGAATATTTTCATTTAGCAAAGGCCTTCAAAAAAAAAAAAGATACAGTTATCAAGCATGCCAAAAGTTGCCTTTCTCATCAAGCATCAGAGGACACAAGGGGTGATAAAAATGCTTTAATCAAGGAGAACAAATGTGGCTACAGACAAGTTTGTCTCTTTCAGGCATAGGCAAGCAGCACTGAAAATCCTGATTTGCTCTGAAACAAAGGAATAGTTCTGTCTCATATCACTCATTAGTCATTTATTTGCACAACAGCTGAATGTACCTTCTCCCAGTTAACAATTTGACCTGCAACAAAAGCTGGTCTGGAGGAAACTGAAACAAAGAGAAGGACATCCAAGCGACCAGTTAAAACAATCAACAGTTTGCTGATTTCCTGTTGGGAGCATGTCACGCCCATCACCATGGTACTGAAGACTCCTGCTATTTAAGTCCCTGTCTTCTATCCCCTCCAAACAACTGCATACACTTAAGAATAGAATGATGTTAGAGGGAAGCGAAAGTCAGCTAGGGCGAGCAGGAAGTTCCTCTGACGTACTTTTTTTTCTACTTTACAAGTACATTATAGGCAAAGAAAGGTATCCCCTCTCTCTCTGCAGAGGACTGCTGCTTGGGATTTTTAGCTGACTCCACTAGTGACTGTGAATTTTGCAGCACTACAAGGAAAATTCTACTTTCATCTTCAACCAACATGTTCTCCCTGCTCCTACCACAATAGGACACATGCATTCACTGTGCATGGGGCCATGCTCAAGTTCTGCCACGAAGGGTTATCTGGTACGTGCAAAAACACCAAGTTCAAACTGTATGTGCTTTAACTTTGGACTAACCTTGGAGGAAGAGTGTTATGAAGCAAGCAGTTGAAGCTCAGTTGTTCCAAAGGCTTGTGCTGGCTTTGCAATGCTGATGTGACACCATGAGTTATGATACACCAGCTACTAAGTGTAACTGAACCAAGTTAAACCCCAGACAACGTTCTTGAGACTTTTGACAGCTTTCAAAACTCTCAGTAGATAAACCTTGGTGTTTCCTGAGTGTGCAGAGGCGGAAATTCTTGCGGCAACTCTTCGCACTTTTCTTACTTCTGCAACTCTCCCACTTTTCCTGTCCATGCTCAGCATAAAGCATAAAACTGGTCCATGGGAGAAGACTGAGCCTTACAGAAGGCAGCAGATCCACTCTTAGGAAAAGTAAGAACAGTCATGGGGGTTCATTTCAATGCTATTTTATGTTTACATCACTTGCACAAGCAAGTATCCCTACAGACTAATAAAGTTATTTCTCCTGTAGGCTAAAGAGGAAGGAAAAGGTAGTCTCTCTTCCATTCAAATATCTGGGAACTGTTTCAGGCACTATGGCAACAACACAAAAAAATTCCCTATGCAGACTTGTTTATCAGAGAAAAATGGTGCAACAGCCTGCAATATCGCTCAAATAGAATGTCAGTTTTATACATTAATATACTGAACTTTTCCAGAAATTGCACTGCAGAATAATGAGCATTTATTGTACTATTTTCCTCTAATTTGTCTTTGCCTTACAAACAGTAAGAAAAACCCACCAAACCAGTACTCTCAACTCTCCTTGCAGTTATTCTGCTGTTGCAAACAAACACCTTTCACATATTTTGATATTTTGCTCAACCTATACACTGGACAGGGGTTTCACACCTTTCTGCCAGGAAGAACCACAGCACCCCTCCCAAACCATGAAAAAGCCACATTAGTTTTTCTTATGCTATAAATTCTAAAGCAGACAGAGGAACCCTGGTGTTCTGGGAACCTTTAGGGGCAGCTGTCCCTGCCTCCCTCTTCCAAAGAGGGAACTGTTACTCCAGCTCTCAAAGCCAAAGCTATCCTTTCATCCAGTTCTGCTCATGTTACGAGGTATCTCTTGCAGCTACTACTCTCGCAATGAAAACTTCCTGCCCACACAGAGGGAAAGTCTTAGCAGTAAAAGACACACACAGGAAAGAAAGGCATTTTATCTTCAACACCCTGTGGTCTGCCACCTCCACAATAGGTCAGCAGTCAGAAATAAATGCAAACACCAAGGTTTCACTAGCTTAAGATATTGAAAATTTCCAGCTCCTTCTCCTTTCTAGCTTTTTTCCTCCAAGTGGGAGAGAAAGGGAGAAGCCTAGGAGATAAACCACGAGACAAGGGGGAAAAAAAATGCTGGCAACCTCAATTGAGGATCCCTGCCAGAGATGGGAATATGAAAAGTGGCTGGTGAAAAGCACATTTCCACATCAGAAGAAAGCCAAAAGCCTAGGAAACTACCTCTTCTTCAATCCTCTGCTAGGTGTAATGGCGAAAACATGCACAACTGCATGAGGAAGGTTCATTAGCCCGTATCAAATCAAGCACAATCCTTTCCTCACATCATCTCCTTCTCTCTAGCATCCTAAGAGGTTGCTCAGGAAGGAGAGACTAACCATTAGCGACCTGAGACCACTAAAACCAGAATTCAGTGGGGACACAGCCATCCACCTGAGTCTCCCAGTTTCTATGAAGGTCAATCACCACATTAAAAGACAAAGAAATGAACTGAAGAGTTGGGAGAATTAAAACCTGGTCTCCAGGGAAAAACAACAGACTTAACAAGTATGCTTCATTAGCACTGAGAAATGGTTATTGGATTCCCAAAGGAGCAGAATCTCAGTCACACCAGAGAACTGATCCTAATCACTACAGAAAGTCTGCCATTAGTTTCTGTTACTACTTTTTTTTGCAACACGGGTGTTAAAGATTGCAGAACACCGAAATGCCAATCCAGTACCACAAAGTATCCCAGCACTCTTTCACCAAAGCTAAGATTCTGATGGCACCAAAAGGTCAGTTCTGCAACATGGCATTTGAACATCATGTTGGAAATTTAACTATCCTCAAAGCTGGAATTAAGTCTAAGAAGTGACATGACTTGTAGTCTATACATAACAACTAGCAGCATAACAAAATTTGCTAATTCTTATTCTGTGGCAAAGGAACAAAGAAACCACGATGCAAAAGCTTCTGACACTACTATGTACAGCTGTGGGAAAGGGAAGGTGAATTTTAACATACTGAATGCATGTTATGCCAGCATAATTCACTGCACAAGAATAAAAACTACAACACAGCATCAAGCTGTGATTGTGATTTGACACCACAGGGAAAAAGAGACTGATTTTATAGAAGCAAAACAACAATAACAACAAAGAAAAAACAACACCTTTTAACTTTAGTATAATTAAAAAAGAAATTTAAAATTAAATTGAAATTAGCTTCTATTTGGAAAGAGAACTGTGCACTACTTGAAGTCTAAGAGAACAATTTAATTAAAAGCAATCAACCAGCACAAGCTAATGTCAGCTGATTTGCTCATCACCTGGAAAAAGAACATACCATCAATGATAAAACAGCTTTTGACAACTGCAGATGCACAAAGGGTATTTTCTTCAGCTCAGCTAAATAAGTGGTTCACTCACAGAGAAGCCTGCTGGGAGCAGAGACTAGGAAGAGCTGTCCTCCCTCTCCAATCAATGAAAAAGAACTCAGTACTAAAAAACAGAGTTATGCTGGATCATCACTACTCTATTTTTAATTTTTAGAACTGTTTCATCCACTAGTGATACCTAAAGAGTAACATTAGATTTGCCAATTGTAAAAGCTCTTATTGCTGAATTTTAAATCTGTGGTACCACTAAAGCCTTCTGCTAAAGAAAACAAGTTTACACATAGGTGTATATACATATGTATCTCTAAAAGCTCATTTATCTGTTCTAAACTAGAACTGTCTAAACTATGCCTAGGTATTAAAATTCCATTTTTTCTGCATTTTTAGTTAACAGATCTGGAAACTAAGTATAGAGAAAAAGGAAACTGTCACTCACCATTTTTCAACATGATAAAAGGTTCAAAATCTGAATCTTACCCTACATAACCACATGCACTTAGTACTTGCAACTATCAAAAGTCCAGATGTTGCATGCAAATGCCACTGTCAGTTATCAATAATAAAGATATTTTCAAAACATAAAAGCAAAACAAACATGATAAAAGGTATTAGATCAGGATTTCTTTGCTCTCCTGCTTTAAATCACAACTAAAATAATGAGTTTTACAAAGCTATCCTCTTTCAGAATCTGAATTCTAATTACAGATGGGTCTATTTTTTAGAATACACATTCTGCACACATCAGTGGTCAGACTGAAAGACATCAGCATCATGGTATGTCTGATTCCATCTATCTATACCACTCAGTTCAGTCTTCAGAAACAACCAGGGCAGGGGAAGAACACAAACTATCTAGAAGGAGTCAAAGAACATTTTATTTATCAGCAATATGTACTTCCACAAGCCCACATTTGCTTTTCAATCATCTTTGTTGCTTATTTTCTTCTCTGTTATATACTTAGATTACATAGTTATACTATTCTATTTTGATTTTGTAAGCACAAAGCAAAGATTTGAACAAAAGCCAAATTTTCCCTGACTTCTTTTCATATACTGGGCAAGATTTCAGACAAAAGACCAAGGAAGCCAACACTCCTAGTAGTGCTATGGGTAACTGTCCATCTGACAATGAATTACTGCCTTCATTTTGCCACCTCATCACAGCCAGATGGGATGAGGAGCGTTCTTCAGGCTTCCACTTTTAATTTTTGAATTTTTCACCCTACTATCTTTAGGGTGGGGTGCTTCTTCGGGTTTTGGGTTGTTTTTTTTGGGGTTTTTTTTGCCTTCATCTATATCACACAAGGATTTTTGTTAGGTTTACCTTCACACAAATTAAATGCAATGGCACATTCCTTATTTGGTGGGGTTAGAGCCAACAACAAAGTTGTTTTTCCACAATAAGAACTTATACTTCGGAATTACATTTTTCTTTTAGAGCTTTCTGTATGTTCACTCAGGATACAATCACTGTTCAGGTTTTGAGGTTTTTTCCTTTTACTTCAAACTACCAAACAACAAAAAGCCACTGGCTCAAGATGGAAGAACCAGAATTTCTCCAATTATTATCACAGCCTTTGACATCAAGAGCTACCTCTACAGAATGAAAATAGCAGCTCAAATACAAGTACTGAAATGTCCTTTGTCAAGCTATGCAACTACTTAAAGCAATCATCTGTGTAATGTACCATCAGGTGTAAAGTATGCATTCACCTCAGAAACAAAACAAAACAAAAAAAATAAAATCAGAGCTTTCTAGTGGTTACCAAGCAACCAAGAACAGAAAAAATATGAAGCTTTCAAAATAGAAATGCAAACCAAAGCTGAAATTAATTATTTAAAAGTCAATCCAGCTGGTTTATCAACCACTCTCTGAAAGCCTTTCTTATAAAAGCTCTTGTTCAATCTCTGACCTCTTAAACAAATAAATAAAAGACAATTTTTTTTTTTAAATAGATGCCTTCCACAGTGTATATTCTGAAGGTCTCCCACGACTCCAAAAGCAGATTTACTACTCTCTGGTGAAATCTAGCAATATTTCATTAACTTGAACATTTATCAAGTTCTCTTCAGGGAAAAGGTAAACTTTCGTTTACAAGCAGCTATTAAAATTGTACTCCAAAGATATAATATTTTACTGTTTTACATTGCAGGTTAATTAGCATCCAATGACTTGTCATAATAAACGAGGGGAGGCACAAATTGTACAGTTGTATAAGAACACCAACGTTCCAGTAAAACAGCTAATTCCAGAAACCTTACAAGATAAAGATCATAAAACAGCTCTTTTTGACTCTGCATATCTAAAAAGATGCACAGACACTTGGTTCATCAGTTTTAGCAGCAACTGTGTATTGTTGTTTGCTCAGCTCCAGGACTTCCTCCCACTGTTTTAAAGCATAAGAAATAAAAGTATCTCTTAAGTCACTTTAATGATTTCTTCATTAGGAGGAAACACTGAATTGCACTGTAGATTCTCATTATTAAAGGAAATTGAAAACAAAACCACCAAACCAAACAATTCTGTGATTCAGATTCAAACCTAGGCTCACTGATGAGCTACAACACCTAATCTAGTAAAATGTCCTGAGCTGTATGCCTAATCAGAGACCCAGCTTCAGATGTTCAATCCAGATCTTTACACATGCATCCAGTCTTAAACACTCCTGGTTTCTCCAGCACACCTCATAGGTGTTTGCTTGATTTTAGATCAATTAAAAGCCAAAAAAATTATTGAAAACATGGTTCACTTTTCAAAATAGCCAATCAATTGACCATATTATTTTACATTTATCTAATTCCCCCTCCTAAATTGCACCTCCAAGACTACAGGTATGCTCACACATCTTTTTCAGTGTTTGTCCTTAACTATGGCTTAGCACACTTAATAGCAAGACCACAACTGGCAGAATCACACCCACATAAAAGCTGCCAGCACTTCCAGTTTTCTCACAATTGCATTCTACTTCTGCAGGAATACACCTCTAAACCAGTGTCTAACTCCACTGCTTGAAAGACCTGCAAATATTTGAAATATTTACAACAGAGTTGTACCGCAGGGTGGGGTTCAGGTAGAAATTGCAGCTTTCTTTCTGCCTCATTTTCTTTAAATGTAATCCCCAATAATCCATCAATTGGAAACACTTTCATAATTGTGTAAAACCTGCTGTATTTGGGTAAAAAACACAGTTATTTCAAATACCACTTCACAAGATATAGTGCTTTTGACTAGATATGTACAGTCGCCATGGTCTGTATTATTTGTCTTTGGCTCACAGACTCCTCACAAGAACAAAATCACATAAAATTTAAACCCATAAAAGCCATTGTGTGACTGGAACTACATCCAGACTGCAAACATTGATTCATATAGAGTCCTATTTTTTCTCAAGTATTGAGCCATTTGCTTTTATCTACTTCCATCAAAACCTCAGTAATTTTTAATGAGGTTTCGAATTTTTAGATTTCTATAGCTCCTGCTTTCAGGATGTTCTCATCTGGACTGAGTCATATCCCCATGTATATATTTTTTTCATTTTTAAAGACAAGACCATAGCATTCAGACCACCACCAGGAACCCACAGTTTCAGAGTCACCTCTCCAATGACTACACGTAACTTCTTATTTCAACTCCTGTCTTACAGTCAACTAAAACCATAAACTAAGTGGAAACTTAAGAATACAGTTTTCTCTGTGTGTCCTTTCTGAACAAGTCCTCTTGTAATCATAGAGAGTTTTCGAGCAGCTACATTATCAATCCGAATTAAAAAAATAAAAAGCCTTAGGGAAAGGTTCCCTCTTTGTGCAAGGCAAAGCACAATAAGAGCCTTCTAAATGTCAGCTGACACGTAGCAGTTAAATCCTGAAAAGTTAAAATAGCTCTCCTCTAAAAATGTAAGCCAGGAAAGGAAAGGTGATCCCTACGCAGACTGAGCAGCAGACAAAATACCTTCAAGACAGCAACCAGGGGGTCTGCATACCCATGGCAGGCTGTGAGGCAGGCGCTTGCCTCCACCTCCATTTTCACTTTCCACCCAAAATTCATCCTCCTATGCTTCCAAGAAGCTCCTTTGGTATTGGCATGACCAACAGACACCTTCTCACCTGAGTAACATCTAAGGCTTCATACTCCTGAGTTAGAAATATTGCACCACCACAGCCACATCCTGCTCCTCGCACCCTAACATTAACTCTTTCCCACACATCTCTCCAGTGGGGTCAAGAATCACAGAACCAATTAGGTTGGAAACTCTTGAGATCATTGAGTCCAGCCTACGACTGAACACCATCCTGTGACCTAGACTATGTCCAGTCTTTTCTTAAACAACTCCACCACCTCCCCAGGCAGCCCATTCCAATGGCTAATGACTCTTCCTGTGAAGAAATTTCTCCTGGTGTCCAACCTAAACCTCCCCGGCACAGCTTTAGGCTAGGTCCTCTTGTCCTGTCACTTGTTGCCTGGGAGAAGAGCCCAATCCCCACCTAGCTACAACCTCCTTTCAGGTATTTGTAGAGAGCGATAAGGTCACCCCTGAGCCTCCTCTTCTCCAGGCTAAACACCCCCAGCTCCCCCTCACAGGACATGCGCTCCAGACCCTTCACCAGGAAGAGGTAGCCTGAGGACGGAGGGCGGGGGAGGGGAGGAGGAGGGATGAGGGACACAAAAAACATACACAGAGATATAAAAGGAACAAGCACCCCCCACGCTGCTGCAACTGCAGCAGCCTTCTCTTCCTCCTTCTCCTCTCCGGCGGCGCC
>VYXB01007950.1:1004960-1024812 GCA_013397135.1 Pachyramphus minor | reverse complement strand
GGGCGCTCCCCCGCGAAAGCCACTTCCCCGCCCGAAAGTCGCCCCGCCGCTCCCCCCCGTCCCCACTCACATCCGTCGATATCCTCCTGCAGGTCCTCCTGGAGCAACGACAGATCTGCGATGGGGGAGACACACACACACACCATGTGCCAAAGGCGCCCGCCGACACCCTCGGTGGCACCCGTGACCCGATCCCGCCCGCGGGCTGCGCCCCCCGGACCCGACCCGACCCCACCCCTCAGATCCCCACGCTCCGAGCCCGGACAGCGGCTGGAAGCGCTCCCGAAGCCGGGGCGGGAGAGAGGAGGAGGAGGAGGGGGGATAGAGGAGGGAGGGCTGGCGCCTCGCCGGGGAGGCGGCGTGTGCGGGGAGGGGGAGGGGGGCGATGCCTACCCGCCATCTTGCTGCTGCAGCCCCCGCGGGGCGCCCGGCAACATCCAGCTCGCGGCAGGCGCTGGGAGCGGCGGTGGGAGAGGGCGGGTACCCGTACGGTCCAGGCCCCGGGCCCGGCGGCGCCTCTCCGCGTCCCCGGGAGAGCCGCGCAGGGAGGGAGGGAGGAGAGAGCGGGCGGAGGAAGGCGGGAGGAGGGGTCTGGGCCGGACACGCTGCCCCCGCCTCCGCCCGGCAAAGCCGCTCTCGCTCGCTCGCGCTGGCGGCCGCGCCTCCCCGGCCCGCGATCTGACACACGGCCGGAGCCGCCCGGGCTGGCCCTGGGGCTGGAGGGTGCCCGGGCTCGGCCGCACGCCCCGTCCCGCTCACCTGGGCTCGCCGCTCCCCTCCCCGCCGCCGCCATCTCGGGGCTTGGGCTTCTGCTGCCGCCCGGCGAGGGGCTCAGGCGAGCTCACGGAGCTTCCTCGGCCCTGAAATTCGGGTGTGGTGCAGTCACCTGCAGAAGTCTCTGCCGCCTCCACCGTCGTGGGGTTACCTGGGGAGAAGGGTCCCCTGACCTACTAGAGAGCAGCTCTGCTGAGAAGGGTCTGGTAGCCTTGGTGGCTGACAAGTTGACCCCGAGCCGGCAGTGTGCCCTTGTGGCGAGGAGGGCCAGTGGTAACGTGGGGAAGAGTGTGGACAGCAGGTCGAGGTGGGTGACCCTCCCGCTCTACTGCGCCACATCTGGAGTACTGTGTCCAGTTCAAGAAAGACAAGGAGAGAGTCCAGCACAGGGCTACAAAGATGATGAGAGGTCTGGAGCATCTCTTTTACAAGGAGAGACTGCAGGAGCTGGTCCTGTTAAGTCTACAGAGGGCATCTCATTAAAGAATATAAATATCTCAAAGGCACGTATGAAGAAATGCCAGAGTCTTTTCAGTGGTGCCCAAGGAACAATGGCCATAAACTAAAACACAAGAAGTTTCACATTAACACAAGGAAGATCTTCTTTACATTGAGGGTGGCAGAGCACTGGAAACAGGCTGCCCAGGGAGGCTGTGGAGTTTCCGTCTCTGGAGATATTAAAAACCTACCTGGATGCATTCCTGTGTAACCTGCTCTAGGTGACCTTGCCTTGGCAGGTGGGTTGGACTAGATGATCTCCAGAGGTCTCTTCCAACCCTAACAATTCTATGATTCTGTGACTGGTGGCCATGTCACCACCACACAGCCCACGAGCAGCCTCTTCATGTGAACTGTCAAGTTTCTGCAGCTGGGATCTTGTGGCTTAAATACATGGAATGTTCTCCCACTGCACTGCGATGCTTTCTGACTTCTGCTTTAAAAATACGTAATTTAATCATATGTACACACAATGTAACCTGTAATTTTTACTTTTTTTTGGCTGTACCTTTTGGTCACTGCTGGTGGGTTTCATTTTAACCATTTTGATAGATTTTTTTTTTTCCTCTGTATATTGCAACATTAAAGTGGTGGATAAATGGTCTATTTAGTTGATAACCAGAGCACTTGACAAAGGAAAGGGCCATTACTGGTACTGGTGCTACTTGGGAATCTTACTTGTGGCTTCCACAGTCTTGTTTTAAATCTCGATAGTATTGATAAAGTTGTTAATACACAGAAAAACAAAAGAAATTATTTTTGGTTTTCAAAAAAGGATGCAATTTCATTAGCTCTGTTTTTACTGAGTCTTTGACAGTATGTCTTGTAAGTTGCTTTTTAACATCAATGTTTTGTTTTTATTTGGTACATTGGACAAAGATTATATCTCTGTAGCCATTCATTCTCTTTGCCATGGTGGATGAAAATGTGTAATCTTCTTTTAAAATGCATACATCTCTTTCCTTACAATCAGGCAGAACAAACTCTGCCCTATTTCACACCTATTCAGTCTTTAGATGAGTCACTGGGGCCTACTGGATCCTGATTATTTAACATTTGCTTTTGTTCAGATATATAAGCTCAAAATCTTAGTAAATCAAGTAAATTCACCATGACTAAGTTATGTGAACCATGCTATTCTCTGCCAATGTAATTTAAGAAGAGACTCAGGGAAAATATTTGACATCACAAATCTCTGGCAAAGCTGGATGTGATAGCAATAGACGTAGAACAGGAAAATTAAGTGTACTTGAAGATCCCATTTTATTATCTTTATATCCACAAGTTATTTTCAAGAAGTTTTCTCTCATCTTCTCTGCATTGTTCACCACAATCAAGGGCTGGTTTTAGTTGCTCTGAATTCAGTAGAAGTGAATCTAAAAATTTGTCACTGCTAAGATGTGATGTGCTTCATTTTACTTAAAGAATCAAGGGGTTTGGTTCCATTTTCCAGCTCTTTGGGAAGAGGCACTAATTCTCACTAACTGTAGATTGCTGTGGTCTGGAAGCATCAAAGCTACCTTAAGCATTATTATTATCACCATCATAATGAGAAATGGAACTTAATGAGATACATCTATGAAAACTGGGTTTATAATTAACAGAATTAGTGCTCTTTAAAGTGCATTAATAGTGTTAATTATCATCCATTAATCATTGGCCCATATGTAATGGTCTCTAGAGTATTTAGGGATTTTTTTTTTATTTTTACCTACATTTAAAGACAAGAAATATAATTTATGTAATAAAGCAATGATAATTGCAAGCAGTCTTATAAGTATATGTATATATAATGCTAAGAGATTATATATACTTATATATATATATATATAAGCATATACACATATACTTAGCATAAGGTCATATAAATGAATTCTGGATCTTCCTATGTGCATGTGATCTTAAGTGGTGGTTACTTTTTTCTCAGTAGGCAGGATGGTGTGGTATTTAAATAGCACAGATAACCAGGATCAGTGTGTTACAAATTATAATTGTTCAGGAATTGCAATTTTTTTTTTGTGCTATATGTTACCCATATAACATCAGACTTTGTTCCTCAGGCAGACTTCGTTCCAGCCCCATCACCAGCAGCCATAAGGAAAAGATCTCTTTCTCTGTGAGTAGAAACTCTGTGACAAAACTCTTTGGCTCATACAGTGACACATGAAAGGTAGGGAAAAAATAATTTAAGAAAAAAAATTTGGTTTCATGTCAGCACACAACACAAAATCCCACTTAATGGCTAAGGGACCAGGTATTTCTAAACTTCTCAGCCTCGGTGAATCCCAAGGTACTCCTTGGGAGCCTGCTGCAAAGTTCAAGTCGATGGTAAGCTTCTCTGACACTAGTCACAAACAAACCAGGCAGAGACCTTGTAAGTGTAGGACAGATGCTGACTCTTCCAGATGAACTGCTGTTCTAAAACCCCATACCTAATTATGGAAGAAAATTTTCATATCAGACTTGTTTTAGATGAGACGTGTTAAGGAGCAAGTAATATAACACCTGCCAAAACGTTCTAGCAGATTTTGTGCTGGAGTTCTCGTAGTCAGTTTACCCTTACAGGCACTGGGAAGTAAAAAGCTGAAGAACAGATAAACTTGCATTCTCACACTCTATCTCAAGGAAAAAAACACACTACAAAGGGTGGGGGCAAAGGCTATGGATGGGAGGACACAAATGGAAGATTCCTTGGCAAGGTCCTTTGTATGTGATAGAAGACACCTGCATTGCTATCTACACAATGTATCTCAAAATAGTCCGTAGCAATCAGCAAGACACTGTAGTACTTACGTAAAGTGCTACATAAATCCTTTCAAACTTGCATATTAGACATGAGATACCCAACATCCACCTAGACATATTTGCAACATGTTATTCTGTCATTTGACTGGTGACATTTCTTCCATCAAAACTGCTCTAGGTATAAGGATCTCAGACTCAAAAACACTGCTGCACCCAGAACTCACCCATGTTATTGTATTTATTATCTAGCATATTTATTATCTATTTTTGTTCATTTGTTGTGAAGAAGGAAGTCTTATCAGATAATTATGTTAGCTTTCAATGTCCACATATTAACTAGTTTCACATTTCTCCCAGGCTACCTCTGTGTGTGGGAAGAGCTTCCCATAAATATCTGTGCAGCCATCTTGCTATCCTCCTTCATATGCCTCCGCAAAACTCCCTTTTCCTGTAAAGCCTACCAAAAAATGTATCAGGGTTAGACTGCTGGTGCACCAAGGCAACTGCTTATCCTCTTGAGTAATACTGACTCATAGTTTTCTTGTCCACCCCCAGGATTCTGTCTGCACGCATATGTTGTCCTTTATGGTTGAACTATTCACTCTCTACTTTTCAGACTATTTTTCTGTTCTTTGCAGAGTGCTTAACCAAAATTGGCCCATAACTAAATATACAGATTAAGATACATATACACACAAAAGCACACATGTACCTATAATATGAATGGATACATATGAAAACCCCGTGGCTGAAGCCTGGGATTTGCAGTCAATTTGCATTTGAAAATATAGTAAAGCATTTCTGCTCAAAAGAGGTGTTCATTATAAAATGTTTCCTTTCTTCTCCTTTCCCTTTTCCTTCCTTCTCTCTTTCCCTTCCCTACTCCTCTTCTGCTTTCCCTTTCCAATAAAAATACTGGAGAAGTTTTTTCATGCATCCCTTATGGTTGCAAAAGTTTTTGACTCTGCAACACTCAGTTTTATTTTATTTTTCCTGTTTCCTGGGTAAGAGGTTGAGCTGTTGACTACTGACACTTAATATCAGAATCCAGCTACCACTGCTTTTACTGAAGGCCTTGCAGAAGCATTACAAACACACAGTATGCCAACCATGAATAAGTTAACACCTGAATTTGCTGACAAAGAGCTTGGTTAATATAAAGTTAAGTTTGCCTTGTGGGTTCCTCATGTCATTCCTGGTCAGCAACAAATGCAGTGGCATGTTCAAGTGATGCTCAGATCTCTAAAAACTAGGAAGTGGCCTCCTGAAGTACATCCTGGTGCAGCATTAAGGCTGCACCTGGAGCTCCCAGTGGCTCTTGGCATCAATTTGCAAGCAAATCTCTTGAACCAATGGCATGAGGATGGTAATGTGTGTGAAAAATTAAGAGAGGCATGTAGATCAGGATACAAGTTCTGATGGCCTCCTGTTTCAAGTGAGACCATTACCTGTGGCAATACCCAACTCCTTTGCTATAGACCTGTCATCTCAATAGCACTCAAGTGAAAGTCTGTATCTGATCATGTAAGTGCTCAAGCTCACTGTGAAAAAGCACAAAGAATTACTGCATCAGAGGCTGTTTCACAGCGCTGAGTCTCAGTGTTTGAATGCAGGATTTGTACAGCATTCCTCACTTAGCAGTGCTCACCTGGACACAGGTTTTCCTTTAAGAGCACTGTTCTGCAGCTCTCAGATGTTTTCTTCAGGAATCGTGTGTCATGCATACGTATGTTACAGGAAGCCTGAATCACTGATCAAACAAGTCAGAGTTCAGGTTGTACCACTGCATTTTAGCTCTGAATTTCCTGGTTCTCAGAGATCTGCATCTCACTGACATACTGGAAGGGAACAAGACTGGGCAACCAGAAACTGAATTTTTGCCTCACTGAATTGTCTGGGGTTTTTTTGTTGGCTGTGTGTGGGGGGGGGTTGTTTTTTATTAATTTGTGTTTGTTTGTTTTTGTTTTGTTTTGCTTGTTTTGATAGGACAAAAAAAATCTGCATTTTGGCTATTTCAGGAAATTGCAGCAACCACATAGATGTGTACCTGGGATACTATTGTAAGAGATACATTTATCCCCCAACCCTTCATCCTAGATCTCCAAATCATTTTGAAAAGAAATGTTGTCATTATTCTCATCTCACAGATAGACAAACAGAGAACAAAAGAAGCAAAGTGATGTGCCTGATTACAGCTTGAGGCCTGAGATAGAAATTAGTGCATAATAAAACATGCATAAAAAAATCTTCTGTGCTATTTTTCTCTATCTGATGCCATTACATATATGACAGGTAGCAATCTAATGCATGGTTCCTAATGTGCCAGCTCTGAGTCGTATGCGAGACCAGACCCTGCCTCCCTATTAGATTCGCCCTGGAGCCAGCCATGCTTACCAGCCTTTCCTCAACCCACACAGTCTCCCTTCCCCACCCAACTAGTTCCTACCTGGAAATGCCTAACCTGATCTTCAGATTAATATATTTGCATTTATTCACTACTTTGCTTCCTGTTCTACTGCGTTTAAATTTGCATCTCTTTAGATCTACTTAGATATTGGCATACATAAGCTGATAGCTCACACTCTTCTGAATCAGAGTTGAGTTACTGAGATCCCAGAACATATCTCAAAGGGACAAATGGGACTGATTTATCACTACCCCCAAACCTGCTTTTCCTTTTGGCAGTTGTCCTCCAACATCAGTTTCATATCCCTCCAACTGGTCCCTTCCTATAATCCTTTCTCTTCTTACTCATGCACCAGCACTCCGCACTCTTCTCCATCCCAAACTCCTCTCAGGAAGCTGCTGTGTACAGCACTTTTCATTCTGTTTTCGTTGACAGTTTTTGAGTCTTCTTGCTGTTTTCTTATACTCACATTGTGTTTTTCCAAAGTAAAACAGAAACAGAACTGAAATCCTGGCAGAATGGGAGTCTGGCACCCTGTCTGCAGACTTTTCTCAGATTTTAACTGGACTTAGGTCAGATTCCAGAGTGGCACTCTTTCATAACCCACATGAATAGTAGCTGGCTGGAAGTCTTGGCACCCTATCCAGCCAACAACGGTGTAATCCATTTAGTCAGGGAGAATTGGGTACATGCCTATGCAGGCAGCCAAGCTCTTTTTTTGCTGATCTGTAGGGTGGTAGGTACCAGCTGGATGCATGTCAGGAGAATGACTGCTCTGGGACACGGCTTGTTATCCTGGTTTGTGCAATTGCTAGGACCTGACAATCCTTGAAAATGTGAGGGGTGGAGAAGTCAAGAGGTTACTTCCTAAGAACCCTTTGTTTAGATAACCCTGGCTCCTGCAGGAAGCACACTGAATTTCAGGGTCAGTTACACACGTGTATTTTAGACCTTTGGAGGAGGCAGCCTTCAGATGTGTGTGTTTGTACAGTCTTTTGAGGGCAGATGTGAAGTCATTCTCCTTGTGCTCCAACTCAATCAGCAACTGTGTAATTACACTTCATGTAGCACTGAGCCCAGACAGAGGTATGGACAGACAGTGGCACAACATTTGGAAACTAGTCAAATATTTGCAAAATATAACAGAGGTCCATCCATTGAAGAAATAATTGAAATTGTTGTTCCTCTCAAGGTGGAGGCTGAGAATATTCTAAAAGACTCATTTTTTATCTTACTTAACAGTGTTAGAAAAGGATATGCACAGTATGAGCAAGGATTATAAATAACAGAAGAAACAACCACCAAAAAGCTACCCAAATAAGGAGAACAACTGAATGATGGTTCTTGACATATGCCAGTTTCTACACAGAAGTTTTCAGCTATTGATCTGGGAGGGAATCCAAAGAATTAAGTGTTTTATCTGAGATAAATATACACAAAACTAGAGTGGATACAAATAAGATAAAAACCCTTGTATAATCTCTGAGGAAGATGGTGCTACAGTATGAATTAAGAAATCTGACAATATACAAGGTCATATGGTTTGTAATAGCAAGTACCAAAAGTTCAAAGAGCTGTCTGGTCCAAAAATAGCTCCTTTGTTTAACTAAATTACCTAAGATGTGAAAGGGTAATTGCCATCCTAAAGCAGCTCCTGGGTAGGTTGATTTTGTCAATAATTTCCAAATCAACTTTGCTGACTTGATATAGAAACGATTATTTCCTTTTTTTTTTTTACCATCACAAAGGGCTTGAACCCCTGGGTACCTGGTTGTGGTACAAATGTAAGCTTATTTTTTAACTGTGGGAACAGTTAAAGGGTTTCAGGTATATTAAGAAGCTTTACATTATGCACTTAAAATTCTTCTTGGATTCAAGCACTGGCAACATTTGAGGTTCCAAGTTGCTGTTTAAAATGAAATTTAATGTGCATACACTGTAGTATTGCCAGTAATATCTTGAACTGTGTGTGTTTTATTGGGTGATTCATAAAAAAAAGACAGACAAAGTATGCTCAGTGGTATTGGAATGTGAGTGGGATCAAAGCACTGATTTAGTGGAATATGTTTGTCAAGCATACCATACAGGAAATCTTTCTGAATGAAGATGGATTTAGCCCATGAGAACCCCAGTATATTTCCATATATTTCCAAGTGTCATTTATTCCAGTGAACCCCAGGAAAAACATCAAAGTAAAATGAGAAAGCTGCATCACTCACTCTCAGATATTCCATTGGCAATGAGACTACAGTAAGACTTGTTGGAAGTAAAGGGCAAGAGAACTATTAAAATTAATAAAAATAACATTGATTTAAAGGGACACTATCCACAGCTCCAACACAGATGAAAATTCTTTCTGTTCTGTAACAGAGTGACTGCAACATTTTTATTTAAATACAATTTTGCTATTAATTGAACATCCATGAGCCTAGTGAGGTGGGTATGTTGTGATTGTACATTTGCATGCATGTACCTCACTCTCTCTGCACTCTTCCTTTTCACTTCTCTTTCCAGGCAGCATTTTGAAAACCACAATGTTGATTTTGTTTCTGAGGCTAAGGAGCCACTCCATGAGAACAAGGAGCTCTAACACTGAGAAACTGAGCCCTACATAGAAGGCTTCACACTGGTATGAGTGATAATGTTGTCCTGAGTTCCATTACTAAAAAGCAAGCTGCTATATTTATAAAATATCTGTTAAATACATTACGCATAATTTCTCTTTGACTGCTGAGCAAGGATTATGTCTCTCTTTTTATTACATATTGCTCGCTAAAGAGTAGGAGCAGAGTAGTTTGCCTTTATCCCTGCTTTCTCCACTTAGAGACACTCGGAGAGCGTATCCACCTTGGGAGTCCGGCCATGCTTTCCCACAGCCCCACCAGGCTGAGGGATGTTGTGGTTCAATCAGCAGAACAACTCCACTTCCACGCATACCCACAGGATGGCATGGCATGTGCAGTACCATGCAATGAACATGCACTGTACATCAGGAAGCTAGAGGGCACAGGGTTTCTCGTGGTTTTAACAGTACCACTGCCATCTTTTGCCGCCTCAGTATGGTCCAGTGCATAAATGATGTTAGTACAGTGGTCCTAACTTCTTCCCTGGCAAAATCCATGCATTTGTAAGGTAGGACAGCTTACTGAAATTAAAGGAAAACTAGCAAAAGGAAGGCTGTGGATACCCAGTTTCACAAGGAAGAGTTATTGGAGCAGAAGAGTTATGTGGAGCAGAAGGAGCTTGAAAGACTCACATTCCTACAAAATGGGGGGAATGGCACAAGGTGAACAGCTCCTGCTAACAGGAGCTAAAAGAAAGACTCTAGGTCTGCCCCTAGTGCTGGAAATGATTCAGTAGAGGAATCAGTGCAGATATAATGTTTTCAGAGGGTTTCTACATTTGACTTTGAAAGGCAGTCTGCTGGTTTCTGTGTATAGAGAATTAATATTCCAAAGATGCTATTTAGTTCTCAAAATTTTTTAACAACTGTGTTTTTTTAAGAGTATGAATGCTGTTAACCCATAGGTTAATGGATTAGTTTTAAACAATATATTACATCCTTTCCCTCAAATGCACTTTAAGATTTACATTAGATTAAATATACAGGGAATACTTTAGTTTGTAATTTGCCTCAGCGAGAAATAGATGAAATAGAAAGCTGTTCTTGCTGTGGTGTCCTTCACCTACCTGTGAAAAGTTAATCTGTACAGTTCTCAAAATTGTCTTGGAACAAAACTCCAGGATGTTGACAACTTGAGAATACAAGAAAAATTCCTTCTCTTGGAAAGCTCTAGCTTTATTTATTAATTATCTCATGATATCTTTGGGTAAGCAAACAGAAAAGCATGCAATGTACAGCATGCCAGTGCAAGTTAGAGGAGAGGCAGGGAAAATTTGGCTTATCTTGAAAAAAGAAGCTGTAGAGTGATTTTGTTCCTTTGATCTGGAGACAGATCTTTCATAAAGATGAGAGCTGGGAGAAACATGTCTTGCTTTAAGATTCTTATCTTCCAAAATCTCTTCATACTGTTTTCTTCCACATTTAGCTCCTGAGAGGCCACTAATACAGCATTGAGCCTGATTACTTGCCTATTTTACTTCTTTCTTTGGCCTAAACAAACCAACCAGCCCTCAGTTTGAGCTTATTTTTGGGGTGACAAGTCCAAGAATAGGTGTACAACAGGTGTCCTCCTCAAAGAGATGTTTATGTCCTCACTCCTGTGCTGGAATAAATAAGACATTGTGAACTTGCTGTTGCTATGGGATAACATACTCATGTCTTTGAACTCCCACTGTATAGTTAACCTTCCCTTACTGCAGG
This sequence comes from Pachyramphus minor, assembly GCA_013397135.1. NCBI lineage: Eukaryota > Metazoa > Chordata > Aves > Passeriformes > Tyrannidae > Pachyramphus > Pachyramphus minor. The sequence continues at coordinate 1,014,064 of VYXB01007950.1, read as the reverse complement.
ATAGAGCCAGATGGTAGTTCAATATTTTCCCCGTTCTCTGTAAAAATCATTAGGGACCCAACTCCCCAAATCCTCTCTTATTTCGAGTGGTCGGATTTCTTCACTTTCCAGGCTGCTGTCTGTTCTGCAGCCACAAGCAATTGCTACGGCCTAGGTCATCCAGATGCCCATCCAGATCCCACTCTCTGTGTAGGAGCCGAAGGGGGTATTCCCACCACGGTGCAGCTCATCTGAGCTTTTTTTGGAAGACAAACTACAGTCAAGACACATAACCAAGTTCAATCAACAATAGTTGCTCACATAAAGTCCAAATGTTCACAGGCTCTTCCCTTGCTAATGACTGCATGAACACCTGGACCAGAGGGTTGGGGACTACATTTCCATTCCAGCCGCTTGTCTTATTGGAAGGAATTATATGGATTCAGCAGGGCTATCTCAAATTCACACTTGAAACAAGACTTGAAGAGTTCAACCATAAGAATTTTTTTAATATGTTCTAAGATCAAAATAAGACTTTTGACTCTTTCTGGGTTTTGACCAAGTGATATTTTATCTCTGCCAGAGTGTAAGTTTTAATTATTTTCTAATCCATTTTATCACTCTCCTGATATCATTTGAAAGATTATGACTGTGGTAGCTTCTCTCTAAGGTTGTCCTACAGATAGATCTTCACTTTGCTGACTCCATTCACAACTTATTACTTTATTAGTTTTTTTTATTCTCATCTGTTCTTAAAACTTTTCTAACTATGAAGCTGAGAGAAATGATTTCATGATCATGCAGTGAAGTTATGCCTGCATACCCTTAGAGTGCACACCTAGTATAGAACTTTTCTTGGCATTTAAGTGCCCTAAAAATAACATTTAGAGCCTCCTAGTTTATTTCAGAGTCTTTGAACCTGATACACCTATCACTGTTCCATCATTAAAAAAAAAAAAAAAAAAACACAAAAATGATTGAAGGAGAGGGTAAGATATCTGGACTGATAAAATAGACTGCATTGTGCATATTTACAGTTTCTGATCCTCAAGATAGTTTCTTAGCTATTAGTTATGTCAGGGTAATCACCATCTCTTGGTGCAGTTAAGGTCCTGGCAAGTTATTGCTTCTTTGATGAGATTACTATATTACTACTCCTCATTAGAAAATTAAAGCTGTTGATCAAGTAGTGCATTCCTTTCCCTTTGTTAAATATCTTATTAATATATATTTTAAAAACTACAAAACAAAGCATGCAGACTTGTTTATTTTTAAGTTTGAGCAAACTCAGATTATGTGTGTTGAAGGCAAATTCTGAGTCAGTATTACCAATGATGTACAAGGAAATTGGAATAAATGTTAAACAAAGATTTGTCCTGAAAAGAAAAATACAGTCATCATTAACAGCAATAATTACAAATTGTGTGGTCAAAACTTTGCAAAACTGCAGGGTTTTTTAATGGTTAATTCATCCTCATAAAGGACATAGACCCAAAAGGGGATTTGGAGTTTACATCAAACATCCTCTGCATTTCAGGACTGTTTAGACTGGTGATGGGATGAGGGGAGGTCACACTCCCAAACTCAGACTTAAAACTCTTTCCAACACACAAAAATGTTATTCACAGCAGAAATGAAACAAAAGCAATGAAAGAAAACCAACCAACCAAACAAAGGCTTAGGAACTCTATGCTGTGGATTTTTTTGATTGATGAGAATTTCTTCATCAGATTTTTTTCCCTTTGAAATTTCTTTTCTTATATCGTGTTCCTGTTTTCTGTTGGAAATGCAAAGATTCTTCCCACTGTTAAATCTAAACAAAGGAATCAACTTTAATCCATAATACTAAAGACTAAGACAAAAGTCTTTATTTAATAAGATGTCTCCTCAGTCATCACCTGCCCTACAACTTTTACAATTTTCATTTTTCCTTTGCAGTGGCCTCATGATTGTTTATAATGAACACCCAGTTCCACTGATGCAGACAAAAAGATAGGAATGACACCACAAGCTCTCTACAGATACCCTTCTCAACACCTAAAAATACTGTAAGGTTGGGATAGATAGATGTATTTTCATTTGAAAATTTTCATTTGAGCCTTGTTTGGAAGATCTCTGTTTGGGTCTTCTGTAAGCAGAGGAAGTGCCCATCAATGTGCATTCACTGCCTGCAGATTTAATGAGAAAAATCAATGTGAAGTTCAAACCTTCTCTAGCTGGCAGCAAACACGCTGGGCATGTTTTAGATAAACCTGAGGCTCACTTGGCAGGACAAATTTCTGAGAGTATAAGAGCCCTGTTATCTCTCCTTGGCAATATGCACAATAGGAGCCTGCTTGCTTGACAATAAAACATTGGCCTTAATATAAAACCCTTTTCACAGTTCACAAGGCTAAGCTTAATTAAAAGGAGAATTGTGGATGCTCTCCTTTCATTTGGTAGTAAACACAGGCTCCTTCACCCCATACAAAGCTAATGGTGGTAAACCAGATACTACACTACTCTGTATGAGAATAGTATACGGTAGAATACACTGCTAGAAGGAAACAGCATTACTATTCAGTAAATTGAGTTGTAATTTATGAGAACCTCACTGGGCTGCTCCTGCAGTGAACTGGAAGGCAAGAAAGTATCACTGTCCTGCTGCTAAGACTCCCTGAATTTTGAAGTACAGATCGCCAGTCATTGCTCCAATCAGACAACATATAGTTTGGTGAAGCTGATATTTAGTTTCCCTTTTCAAGCAGCAAGTAACAGTACCAGAAGCATGAAAAGAATGGAGCCACCCAATGCCAGCGTCACCAAAAGTAAACTGAGACAGTTCTTGTCGTTTCCACAGATCCACTCATAAAAACCATCATGCTATTTTTTCAAACTGTCCTCAAAACTGGCAGCGCAAAGTGATGACTGCTAAAATGGAACAAGTTACAATAGCTATGGACACAACCAAATTGCAACCTTGAATGCCCCCAGCGGGCCCCGTTTTGAACTGCGCCTTGGTACATGAAATCACGACAACCCTTTGTTTGGGTTGGAATTTACACTGCAAATACCTGCATGCTTAGGCATATTTCTGTGTGGAATGATACATGAGAGAGGACTCATGCAGCCTTGTGGGCTCACATTAGTATTTTCATAAGGCTTATGTGGAAAAGGAGTTTGATAATAAGATATGGAGCTTTCATCAAAAACTGATTGTATGAATTCATCCTGTATAAGCTGGATGGATTTTGCTAGGCTAAGTGATTTCAGCCTCAGAGAAAGAGCTGTAACTTGCTTCATTTGTGACACATCAGGCCTGGCGTCCAGCCTCAGCAGTCGGTGTTGACTGGCTGTCATGGTTTAACCCCAGCCAGCAGCCAAGCCCCACACAGCCACTCACTCACTTACCATCAGCAGGATCAGGGAGAGAATTGGAAGGGTAAAAGCTAGAGAACTCAAGGGTTGAAATAAAGACAGTTTAATAGGGAATGCAAAAGCCGCGCATGTGAGGAAAACAAACCAAGGAATTAATTCAGCGTTTCCCATGGGCAGGCAGGTGTTCAGCCATCCTGGAGATCCAGGAGAGCAGGGCCCCATCACATATAACAGTTACTTGGAAAGACAAATACCATCACTCTAAACATCACCCCTTTCTTCCCCCCACTTTATATACCAAACATGACTTCATATGGGATGGAATATCCCTTTGGTCAATTGGTGTCAGCTGTCCCAGCTGCGTTTCCTCCCAGTTTCCCACCTGCTCCAAGTCTCCTTGCTAGTGGAGGCCAGAAAAGGCCCTGGCTCTGTGTAAGCATTGCTCAGCAATAACAAAAACATCTCTATAATATCAACCCTGTGTTCAGCACAAATCCAAAACATAGCCCCATACTAGCCACTGTGAAGAAAATTAACTCTACCCCAGCCATAAACAGCACACTGGCAAATGTACTTCATGATACAGACAAATAATCTATTGGATCACCGAGTCTTGACTTCTGTTTTTTCATGTTATCTCGGAAATTTCTTTATATATATAAAGCTCTACTTTTGAATTAGTTTGCTTTTGATTTATTGCTCTGACTGAATGTCCCAACACCTTAGAAAGCCCTACTCCTAAATTCCAGACTGAATCCATCTGAAGCCAATTTATGTCTATTTTTCAATTGAGCCAATATTTTGCTTTAGCTAGTCTTGTCCTTTCTTGGTGCTTAATTTGGTATGGTATTTGTAGTGTTGTCAAGTTGTACCTCAGCTTCTGTTTTTCAGATGTAAGCAAAAAGCTTTTCCTGATTCTTTCCGCATCTAACAGTGGGTGAATGTAGCTCTATTACCAGCTTGGGGCTACGGGACTTCCCTTGCAAAGAATGAGAAAACTTGCATTACTTTTCATACCTTCAATAGGAGATTGCCCCGGGGATTAGCAGTAAATAAGTAGAGTAAACTTGACCCTCTTGACAAACATACATCTCTACTGCCAAAAATCTTTCCCAAGCACTTCTGGTACAAGGTCCAACAAGAAGCATGCCGGTGAGGTTTATACAAACACTCCCAGGTTTTATTCCTCAGCAATAACGATGCTTTTCAAAGTACTTGGCAGTGAAGCTGCAAGTAGGATCTTGCAGAGGTTTATTCCCCTCTAACCTTTTCCAGCAGATTTTTCTCTGCAGAAGGGAGTGACTGGACCATCTAACTGCCACAAACAGGAGATATTAAAACAAGAAGTAACACTACAATAAAATGAAATGACAGGCAACTTCAGAGTCTCTTGACATTCACACTGCAACCAGTGGGCTATGAAGTACCTAATTTACTTTTTGTCTGTACAATGAAGTGGAAAAACCTTTTTCAAGGTAAAAAAAAAAAATGACAGTGGCTTAAGGTCTGTATAACTGAAATCAGAATCAGGCTCTTATTTCCACCAGGTCATTTCTGTGCTCTGGTTAAATCTTTCCCAAGCACTCATGATGCCTTTCCAGGGCAGTCCTTTTCTAACCTTTGTGGTGATTAAACAAACAAACAAAAAATAGCATCTTCCAGAATTTTAGCCATTTCGTAACCACTAGACTTTGCCTGAGATCTAGGACCTGAACTGGAAGCTGCTCCTCCCACTCAAAGAACTGCTTGCTCAGCAGCAGCTGCTTTCGTTTTAAGAGATTTTGGCAGTTTCTTGGGCAAGCACCAGGGAAATTTCTGTTGTGGCTGTCATTACTGTACTGCATGTTTGTGTAATCCAAGGGATGCAGAGGCATTTCTTCCAGGGCAGCAGGGAGTTAATTTGTCTCCTGTTCCCTGTCTTGGGAATAAGAGCTGGGATGGCAGCCCATAGGAGGAGGGCCTGGATTGAATTTGACGGTGAAGAGGAGGGATAACATTTTTGTGTGAGAAAGATGCTTGCCAAGAAATAGAGAGGGAAAGTAACATGGGAGAAAGGAAGTAACTCATCAGTGTTCAGGACAGAACAACAGCAGTTTCAGGATCTGGGTACGCATCAGGGTCTTGGACAGATTTTTCTCTACCTAGGCCACTCACCAGAGAAAGAATGCAGAAGGAGGAAGGCAGATGCCTTCATGAGTCTACGAACACTGCCAGAACCTCACAAGCATTCAGTTTCCTACCAATACAGGCTAACTAAACACCACTACACCACTTGTAGAGAGGAAGAAGAGGTTGTAGAAAACTTTTAAACATAGGACTGGTTTTCTACAAGCACAAGCCACGTTGGGGCAGGAACGTGTGGGTAGGAGCAAAGAGAAGGGCAGCAGCAGCCACAGCTATCGTTGCTCTGGACCACCGGAGGACCCCATGCTGGGACTTGAAACTCTAAAGGAAGGCTGCTGAAAACCAAAGCCACTTGGCTTTGTATTTTCCAAAAGCAAAATACAGTTGAGTAGAAAGAGGTGAGGTACATCACTGCTTCAAAACGTACAATTATTCATTGAATAAGATGCTACAAAAGGAAAAAAAAACAAACCCCAAAACCCCCCAAAAAACATTTGGGATGCAAAGTATTGTCTTCCTTTGCTTTTAACCAGCCATTTGAAAACACTGCAACATGACCAATTCCGCAAAAATGTTTTCCTGACCACAGTGTCTTGCATGCAGACAAACACAAGGATTATGCCAGTTCCTGGAAGAATGAACGTCAGTAGCTTTTTTTAATATTGGAGCACATGTCTCTTTGTATTATTGTTTTTCTCTCTTCTTATCTCCCTAATTTTGAGGGATACATTTTTTTCGTTGTCGTTGTTCATAGGCTCTTTGTTTAAACAACTACAATAGGTTATTTTTTTCCTCTGGTTGCTCCTTTTTGTTTGCCTCTTTATATTTTTTTGCCTGTGCAAGTAAAATTGCCCTTAACAATCTCTCTCCTGCTGTTTCAGCTTGATTGGCTTCCACTGGGTCATCATCATGCCACTGTTTTAAACAATTTGTTTGTTTGTAGGTAGCTAATAAGTTATTTGCTCTCTTTAGAAAGAAGCTTTTGAGGTCTGGGCTGTAACTTTTTTTTTAGTGAGATATACTACTGTGTATTTGAGAAATTTCCCTAGATGAGATGAAAGATGGGAATCTGACTTGCTTTCCCGGGCAAATTTCTCAGGCACTGTTCTGTATTTTGGTGGTACTGAGACAAGGCAGCAATTGGACATGCACTTACATGCCTTTGAAGTTGGTGAGATGTATTACTGTCTCAAAAATGGACATGCTTAAGCAAGTGCTCTCCCAAACCGGAACTTTATTAATTGTACTCTAGTACAAATGCCTGCACTGGGAGGCTTCAGAAAGTTAAGGCCTCTAGGTTAAAGCTGCAGAGTCCACACATGAACAGTGAAGTACATTTATTTGTTCTATGTAGTCTCTCATTGCCATTACATCCCTGTAGCTTAATTTGAGGACACCTATGGACAAGTCCTCAAGCTGTGCTCGTGACACTGAACAGCTTTGAACATAACGTGCTATTTATCAGTCTCTTTCTGTAATCTGCAGTCTAATGTAAAATAGATTATAATATAATCCCCATACCTGCAAGTGTTCAAGCCAGGTTGGATGGGTCTTAGAGCAACCTGGTCTAGTGGAAGGCAGCTGGGTTGGAACTAGATGGTCTTTAAGGTCCCTTCCAACCCAGGCCATTTTATGATTCTGTGATAGTGTAGTTTGAGTGTTTCTTGATGAAATTAACTCAGATAGCATAATGTTTCATGTGTACAATAAGCAAAAATTCCTTAACTTCAAGAATTACAAAACTGGGACTAAAGAAAAGGGTAGATGACTAATGGGATATGTGAAAGACACAGAAATGTTCAAAGATGTGACAAAAAAGAAAGCAATCTATGGAAAGGTGCTCCTGCACCACAACCCTGTAAGTGAAAGAATGGAGTGGGATGGTGTAAAACCTTAAAAATTAGTATCTCCTGTCAATTTGTAGAACTAACTACTGGCTGAAATGTTGAGCTGCTTTAAATTAGCTGTGCTATGAGTGAAAACTGTAATTGTTCTATGTTAGTGAGTGTGTTCTATACGCTTATTGAAATACTTTATTGTATAATGCAGCCTTGTGGAAAGGCAATGGGCAGCCAGGATCCTAGCAATATTCTGTATTGCTTGTCTGAAAATCTGATGTGTTTTGTTTCTTTTTGATAAATTCTCTTGGGAAAAAAAAAAGAAAAGCTTAATTAAATAAAAAGCATTTCTCTGATGAGCCTTTCCTGTGATCTCTCTCGTTTGATACTCTCTCCTGACAGGCTGTGGTATTCTGCTAGAAATACTTTGTGCTTTCCTCCATAGGAATAGCAACTGCTCTTCTCCAGGCATTTCCTCGGCCTAGGACTTGGGAGCTCTCGAAGAAGGCAAAGATCTTTATCCAGCCTATAAGTGTGAGCGCAGGACTCCATGTGGAACTAATTAGTGACATAATGAACGCCACAACAGTTTATTGCCAGGAAGCTCCTAATGACGTGGCAGTAATCTCACAATGACTAATCAAGATTTTCTTCATGTCCCTTTAGCAGTTGTACCTGATAAATTAGTGGGAGGGAAAAAAAAGGAAAATAAAACTGTAAGGAGAACAGAGGCTTTGATTTAAAATATCTGACAGCTGATGCTCTCCTGCTTTCCTGGGGTAACAGCGTGCAACCCTGCTCCATAAATTATAGAACCCTGGATAGCACAGCAGGGTGGTTATGACTCCTTCCTCATTGATTTTGGTGAACTGGCTTTAACATTAACTTGACTTAAATTTAGCATAACTTTGATGTGTGGGATGCAGGCCTACTATAGACCTGAAGTTGACTGTTTTAATAAAAAATGGGTGTGTATTACCAGGATTAGGTAAAAAATGGAGTTACTATTTTCAATGTTTTTTGCACGTAGTAAGAGAAACTAAAAAAAAAAAAAAAAAAAGGTAGATGGATTCAGATGGTTCTCAACCAAAGTAGTCCCCAACCCATGCCTAGCCCAGCACATGGCATGTAGGACTAAGCATAAGCGCAGCCCCATGCAGCAAGGATGCTGTCCCTCACCAACGGCTTTTCTCACAACAGCAAATATTTACACTGCAGTACCAGAAAGACAAGGAGCTACTGGAGAGGGCCACAAAGATGATTAGGGGTCTCGAGCACCCCTCTTATGAGGAGAGACTGTGCTAGATGGGCCTGTTTTAGCGTCATTAAGGCATATAAATATCTCAAAGACAGGTGCCAAGAAGATGGTCACTGGGCACCACTCTATTCAGTGGTGCCCAGTGACAGGACGAGGAGCAATGGCCATAAACTAAAACATAACTAGTTCCACCTGAACATGAGAAAGAACTTCGTTATGTTGAGGGTGGCAGAGCAGTGGAACAGGCTGCCCAGTGAGGTCAGGGAGTTTCCCTCTCTGGAGACACTGAAAACCCATCTGGACGAGTTCCTATGTAACCTGCTCTGGGGGGCTGGACCAGATGAGCTCCAGGGGTCCCTTCCAACCCTAACGACTCTGTGATGTCTCCCCCTTCCCAGCCCGCTCCAGGGCTCGGCCCTAAGGCGCGGCTTCACAGCCCCAACCCCGAAACATCCCGTCCCGGTTCCCCGACGCCTCGCAGCCGGGACGAGCGGCGCAGGGAGCCGGGGGGTCAGGGGCGAGGCGGGGCCGGGCGCATGTGACCGGCG
>VYXB01007950.1:925283-1004794 GCA_013397135.1 Pachyramphus minor | reverse complement strand
TTTTGTTGTTTTTGCCTTGTTTCTCAACTTTTTAAAAGTGAGAAGGGCGTAGCAGGGTGGGGGTGGCTCTCTCTTGGGGGGCCTCCCCGCAGCGCTTCCCAGGCGGGGCGCGGAGCCTTCTCCCCGCCGGCGGCGGCGGTGATCCCGCCGCGGGTCTGCCTCCGGTGCCAGAACCCCGAAGGTGCCCGGGGGAGGATTTCCCTGCCCGCCGTCCCCGCGGGTAGGGGGGCTGCGGGGTCTTGTGGCCTCGCCGAGCCCCCGCTGCCGTGGTGGGGAGCGACACGGAGAAGAGGGGCTGCGCTGCCCACCCTGGGACACTCTCTCGGGTGGTTCCTTCTCCCGGGGCTCGGTCCCGTCTCACCGATGTGAGTGCTTTGTTTAGTTTCTTGCTGGGATTTATTTAGAGCTTTTTTAGCTCGCCTCCTTGCAGAGACTTTCTGCCATTCCTTTTTTTTAGCTTCTTCTTCTTTTTCTGCTCTTTTGGCGAACCCGTGCGTGCTTTTCACATCTGGAGCAACAATGTGCTTAGCTCTGCAGTTTGGCTGCGCCTGCCCCCTCTTTGCCCGGCACCCAGGGAGCTTAGGAGCAAAATGCACCCACCAGGTTGGGACAAACACCTCTGGAGAGCAGAGCCACCTCTCTTGACAGTAACTAGCAGAGCATCACTACTCAGTTCTTTTTTAAAATCAAACATCTCAAATTACTGGGTGCGAGTGAGGCTGCTTTTAGGCCCATATCTCCATAAACACTCAGAGAAGCTGCATGAATGAAGACTTTTTAGAGCGAATTCTCTTTCATGTGCCATCCAAGTGAGTTGTACATTTGAAAAACACACACAAATAGACACCCTAGTTCTCTCTGTTTGTGTTGACTCTTAGCCCAGCAGGAGTGGGTACCTTGCCCTGGAGTAAGTGCCAGGATGCGGTGCCAGGGTACTGGATAGTTCAACCCAAAGTTATTTGGCAGTGACCGTTCCTCCTTTCTTGGTTAGAATGCCTGCCTTCAACTTTTAAAGTGGCTTACTGACAAAAATAAATGTGGTTTACACAAACATGAGGAGTCTGTGGTAGAATATGTGGATGTGTCTTTATTTTCTTCCCCACCAGAAAATGTTGTAATTTTATGAAGTGTCTTGTGTAATGAGATTCCTCATGCCCATTATTTATTGCTGTTTTTTAATATTTAAATATAGTGGGGGGTTTGTAAGGCAACTGTTTACTTTTTGAAGACAGGAAAAGAAACCTATAATGCAGCTATGTAACTAGGAGTTTGCAATTACTGTGTAGATTCATTGAAATAATAGGGTGGCAGTGGTAACACTTAAGGAGATGTGCCTGTAGTTACAGTCACTTAGTGAGATGTTCCTTCCTGAGTTTTAAAAGGGTACAGTTAGAAAACCATCTACTTCTGATGAAAGACATCTCATTTACCATGAGAATTGACACTGTTTTCCCAAAAGAGAGGAATCCTTCAGATGATGAATCCTCTCAGGAAGTTCTGACAGATTTTCAGAGCAGGGAAACTCTGTACCTGTTCATGTGAACAAATGCATGCATTAATCTTCTGATCTGCTTGAAAGTTAGATGGCAACTCAAAAATGCATTTTCAGATCTACCAAAAGAAATCTTGACAGTTGCTTTTTTCAGTAGGTCCTGGGCCTGGTAGGTTAATCTGCATTGTGCCTAGTAGATCCCCTAATCTGTCAAGTCTGGCATCTCCAAGTCCCAAGACTTGGATTTCTTATCCTTATTAGAAATAGGAATTAAATCAGTTTGTAAACCTGTATCCCTCTCCACTTCTGAACAAAGCCCTAGGCTACACCTCTGGATCAGACAGGAGGATCACTGGTGGTCTCTGGCCCCAAGGTGTGCAAGGGGCCTGGGCTCAGACTGTTTATGCCTGTTCAGAATTCTCTAATGGGGAAAAATTGCAGCTGGTGCAACATTTGCAAAGCTTCTCCAGGGCCCTATAAAGTAGTGCAGTGCTCCAGGGCCAGTGTGTGGCCCACAGCCATTGCAGTAGAGATGGGGACTAAGTTATCAGCTCCTGGATGTTAACCTTGTATTGCTGGGGGGAACCTGGCCTGTAATTTTTGTAGCAAAATGGACATTTGGATATCTGCTTATCGCTTGCTTTTCCTTCAGAGTATCTTGGGATTTTTAAAACTCTGTAGGTGTCACGGGAGCAGCCTGGAGTAGTGCACAAGATGTGGTTCTTGTAGATCTTGAAAGAGACTCCAGCAAAGAAGGACTGAGAGGAAATCTGGGGCAGTGCAAGGCTAGTTGTAGTTTGGAAGGCAGGCTTTGTTGGTGGTTGGGCTCTTTGAGATGAGATGGTTCCAGCTTGCTAGTGGGCTGGCAGGAGCAGGATGCCTGCCTAATTGTTCAGTACCTCACAGCCTTAGGTGTAAGAGCTATGGAGATGCAGTTTAATAGCTCTCTGTAGTATGTTGCTAGGCAAGTGTCCTCATGCCTGCTGCTAAAACTACTTCCTCTAGTAAATTATTGCTGCTGGGCAATGAGGTATCTGCACTGTGGAAGGTGTTCATCTTCGTAAGTGCAAACGCTTGAGCTCTGCTCCAGGTCCTGTCTTGTCACTCCAGACTCTTCCTGGTCTCTTAGTCTGGTGGTGGTGCTTGTTCTGAGCAGTTGTCCCTGCTTCTGGGGCTGAACAAGTTTTAGCTGCAGCTCAGACTATACAGTGGAATGAAGTGCAGCTCCTTCCCACATGACTTGTTTGTGGTTTCTGTGTGGGCACCTTGTTGAGGGGATGAAGGAGAGAGGGGCTTAGTGGGGCTGGTGTGTTCCTGAGCCACGCTTCAGTGCTGAAATGTGGCCTGGTGTGCAGCTGCCAGGTTTCCTAATCTGTCTGTGACTGCTAAGTGCCCTGTGTCTCAGCTCCCAACATTTTCTTTATGTGGACTGGAGGAGCAATTTAAACTCTCTGCCAAATCCTGACATAATTGTGTGTGGCAACTGCAGAAGAGATTGCCAGGTCTAGGACTAAGGCAAAGTTTCTTGTCTTTGTCACTTCCTGAGGAAACTTTGACAACTCTTCAGAGAGACTTTGGGAAGTGGCTTGCTAACTACCATCTGAAGTGACCTCCATTACTCCTTTCCTTTTGTTTTTGTTTATTACATTTTTGTGTTGTGACTGTTCATCATGGGACCAAAGGAGTTGGGTTGGAAGAGGCTCAGAGGTCATCCCTTGTCCCTAAAGCCCCTTTCATAGCTTTCCTAAGAGTTTGATTCCTCTGTCCTTAAAAACTCATGATCTTCTCCCCAGGGTTATGTTCCAGGGCTTAACTGCTCTTGCGGTAGAAAGTTTTTCCCAAACATAGTGCTTTACATCTTTCTTGCCTGAGACTTCATTCCTTCACCCTTCTGTTTGTTTTCCATTTTCTTGCTTGTAAGAGGTCACTTGCTGGCATGCATTCTGCTAGCATGAAAATACTGTCTGAAGCTGGTAAGCATACATTTGTAAAAGGAGAGACATTTCCTCTGTGGAGGTGAAGGAGGTTTTCTCTGGGGTTTCTCCGCAACTGAATCCCATTTGCTAGGTGTGGAGAACAGTTTATTGCCTCTGAGGATGTTGTGTCCGTCGGTGTGCAGCATCTGCATGTGCAGGCTGTGGAATTGAACTCAGAATTGTTTGATATTCAAAGTAACTGAGAACGTGATAATAGTTTTTTTATGGAGAAGTTCTCTTGTTTTTCTTATCTTCATGTCGTGGTAATGTAAAGCTCTGGGTTCTGCTGGATGGAGAACAAATTCCTGTAGCAGAGCATATGTATGCATCAGGCCTTTCAGTGCAAAGCTTAAGTACCCGCTCTTCTTCTCTAAGTAACTACTATACTGAAGATATATGACTGGGAATCTTTTAGTTTGTGTTGGTGTCTGTGAAAGACATAAATTACATTTTTCTTTTGACTCTAAAATATATGTCATTATTAATGCTTTTAGGGCCTAGATGTCCCAAGGCAATTAGGAGCACTGCTGTTAAAAACAAAACTGCATCCCTGGATGGGTTGTACCAGTTAAGGACCTTTCTTCCCACTAGATATGTGCAGGGTGACTTCCATGTTAAGATGAACATCCTGCTGAAGACAGTAACACTACACAGTGCAGAAGCCATGTGTGCATCAAGAGCTGCAGTGCAGTACCCTAAAACAGAACAAGAGGGACCAAAGTAGAGCAGATGACAAAGGTGTTTGTGAAAAGAAGAAAATTGTACTGATTAAGTGAATGTATATCTTCTAAAATTTTGTCCAGAAAATGTCAATCTGAGAGGAGAACAAAGTGATTCCCTCCCCCTCCCCCACCCTTGTGTTAATGGTTCATCATCCTGTACTCATTCACTTGTATTTTATTATGTAAACAAGTAGCTGTATCATGAGAGAAATTTTTGGATCATGACTGCATGGCTGGCTGTCTGTGACACTGGTTTGAAGTGTCCATCATTGCAGCCTTTCTATTAAAGGTGTCCTTACCTGGTTCTCTTTCCTAGCCACTTATATTTATGCATTGCAGTGAAATACCAAATCCCCAGTAAAACTGAACAATGATTTCAAGTTCATGGGGAACTGAAAGACAGACAGACATACAGTTGTCTGGCTGCATAAACCATTTTCTTGGGAAATGGTTTTCTTGATATTCTTCCCTGGTGAAGAATAGTCTGAAATTTGCACTTAATGTATGCCCATAATTCTTCCATATTTCTTTGCCCTGCTTTGCCAATCCAAAGAATTGTCTACCAGGATACTGAAGGAGACTTGGACTGGCAATTTTATTTTTTTTTAATATTGCATCAAAATCCAGTTATTCACCAAGTGAGAAATGCCTTTTCTCTTGTATCAATAAAAAAGTGTCTTCAGAAGCCTAAACCAGCCTTTTTATATTAATTTATGAAGTATTTAAATGGCTACAGTCAGATTTTTTGCAATACGTGCATTGAATATGTAGGTAAACAATTTCTCAGAATTGAACCAAATTTGGGATTTTTATATTGACCTTGGCCCTATTGCTTTCCTGCCAAAGCTACAAAGCTGTTTTATTTACTAATCTCTTCCAAAAGTTTTGTGTGGGATTGCTTAGAAGAGCAGGGTGGATTTTAACTGTAACATCTTTCTAGGAAAGGGTGAGTGTGGAGGCCACACTCTGCTTTCGTTTTCAGCAGCACAACCAAGCTGGATTTCTGAAGCAGCAGAAGGCGGAATTTGAAGCATGTTTTACTTTCAGAAGCAAAGCCTCAGAAGGGGAAGCTTGCTGCTACTAATCAGCTGGGCAGCAGAAGAATACCCCATGGCTGGTGCCTCTTGCTGCACCTGATCAGCTCCTGTCTGCCGATAACCTGCTCTTGTTAACCATCCCTTGCTTATAACTTACCTGTTGAATGACTCCATGCAGTGACCATCACTCAGAAATCACATGCAGCCTGTAGTTTTATTGCCTCTCAAATTCTGTTTATTTCTTTTGTTTGTAGTGTTGTCAACTGGAGTTTCTTTTAGGTTTCCCCAGCTCCTTGCTCAAATCCTTCTTTTTGATTTCTGGATGAAAAATTGTGAAACTTCTTGTTTTACGGTAATTCTGAGGAAAAAGAAAACGTAAATTCTTTCTACAAAAATAAGGAAGTTGAATTGGTAATAAACTCTGTTCTTTTTCGCATAGCTGAATGCAGTTTTAACCCTACTCAGTGAAGTAGTGCTGAGGCAGGTGTGTGAAGCAACCAGAAACTCTGCATTCAAGTGAAGTGTGAAGAAAAGAAAAATCTATCATTTTCATCAGGTGGTTCCTTTTAACTAGCTTAAGTCAAGCCATAATAAGGCATTGAAAGGTCATTTTAAACTTACATTTAAAGCATGTTTTCTGAGACTATGGTTGACGGTATGACTTGTTTCTAAGGTGATAATTTGATTTATTGATGGGGTATGTTGCAATTACAGTGCAGTTGAGCTGCCTGTGGGCAGTGGCCTCTGAGTCTGCAAGGGCTTTTGCTCGTGATAGTGTTTATAAATTAGGGTGCTGGCAGGTTTTGCTTGTGTTGGGTTGTGTCTGAGCTGGTTATGATGTGGGTGCTGCAGTCTGCATGCATGCAGGCTGCATAGACGTATTATTGATGTATTCTTCCTAAAATTTCTCAAGCTTATTCCTTGTTGAAAGAAGCATTCACAGGGAGGCTGGAGCTACAATTCTGTTCCAACTGCGCTTGAACATTCACCTTTTCTGTTCCCTCCCTGCTGATGCTTCTTTCAAATGCTATTTACCTGGTCTTCAGCTCTGTTGGACCCTCCAGGGACTGCTGTTGATCTTGGATTTCCTGGCCACATCACTGTTCAGATAAGATCAGTACAGTCACTGTTTTTTCATTTCCTGCACTGTGGTTTTGAGGGGAAGGCAGAGGGGCATGTTGAAGTGAACACAACTCTCTTCAGCAAGTTTGCAGTGTTAGAGAATCATACAATGTTCTGGGTTGGAAGGGATCTTAGAGGTCATCTAGTTCCAACTCTGCTGTCATTGGCAGGGTCACCTTCCACTAGAGCAGGTTGCTGTTGACCCCGCCTTCCCCGCTGTTCAGGTGCTGCCTCAGAAAATGGAGTGCGGGGCAAGTGGTTTCTCCTCAGCTTCGATGGCTTGCCAGTCCCCACCGATGGGGGGGCTGTGTTTGGGGTTGCGGTTTGACTGCCTTGCCATCATCTCCACCTCCATCTGGGGGTCTGCGTCTTCCTCAGCTCATGTTTTTCTCAAGCTGCTTCTGGGGCCAGCAGAATGCCCAACACATGGCTGGATACCTAGAGGCACCTTCCAAAAGGGTTGAGAAAGGAGGTGGGAAACTGGGTAGAGTTCATCTACCCACGAGCTACTTACAAGTCCTACTTTCATCCAGTTCTAATCAGACCGATGGGTTAGATCATACCAATGAATTGGATCATCCCACACCTTTTGGAAAGGACAGAGCAAGCCTTCGTGCTTTGCTCCTTGTTGGGGCTTGTTGTGTCCCCCACTACCTCCTGATTGTAGGCTGGGGGCAACTCACGTGAATATAATTCTGTGGCCATGGGGCATGTGCTTCCAAAATAAATGAAAGTAAAATATGTTTTTATTCTTACAGAGATGTTTTTCTTCTCGCTACATACCTTGTAGGGGCTGGGTAGTGGTGTAAGGGTCAAGGTGAAAGGAAACTTTTTAAATTCCATCTCAACTTTTAAGGTGCCAGGAAAGGGACACATTTCAGTTTTCTTCTGAAATATCTTGTGCACCCTTTCCATGAAGGCTTGCTGTTTTGAACACCACTGCCAAAAGACAAATCCAGGCTTTAGAAAGCCGCCAGTGGAGGTGGATGGGAGGCTGACTCGGAGCATGGCCTTGTGTAAGCAAATGCCAGTGGTTTGATTTACGGTCTCTAGCCTTGCAGGGCTGCCTGTGAAAGCTGAGCAACAGGCAGTGGAACAAACGTTTTTTATTTTTGCCTGGTTATTTTTAAACATAAATGCTGGTTAGTGCCTGGGTTTTATGTTTCTTGGAGGAGAGGGTAGAGAAGTTATGGTTTTTCACTTTTTGTTTTGGCCGGAGTATGTTCTTATTTGGGCATCATGCTTATGAAATCCAGCTACTAAATACTTTGTGTCCCTGAGTTATTGTTTCCTCCTTTGTCAGCAGAGTGACAGGATGCTGCAGAGACGTCATAGGGTGTCCTGGTTGGACCCTTCAGCCTCTACTGGGCCCAACTGCAGGGGAGTATAAAAAACTGTGAATGATAAATATCAGGCTTTTACAGGAATTCACCTACGGTTAGGGACTCTCTGAAGCAGCTTCTCTTTTCCTTTAAAGTGTGTCTACAGAGCCAAAATGAATTAGAAGAGATTCTTAAATTGGGTTTGATTCTGAAAAAAATAAATTTTATGGCTCATTTAATTCTGCAACAAACAAAACCTAAGTGTTTATAGGACCTAATGGTTCATCAGCAAAGCTGTGCTTCTGGGCAACAGGACATGTCTGAAGTCATTTGCATGCTCGCTCGTGACTTGTGAGATACAGTAGGCATTGGAGTAGCTTTAACCTTCTCTGTCTAATGCTTGTAACTAGTAGCTGGTACCTTGTCTCCAGTATTGCCATTGCGTGAATTCTCCAGATGTGCCCATTTCTTAATTGTGAGGCCGACGTTGGGAGTTCAGTGGCAGAAGAAAAACCCTCAGGAATTTGGTCAACCTGTGGTGTGTGCCAACACAGGGAAGCTGTAGTAGGGATCACCAGACTTACCGAAGGCCGATGCGAAAAGCATCCTTGAGACGATTTCCTTGAATGTAGTGTGGTGTCACACTAAAGCTCAGCTTGATTCTTGTGAGTTTAATTAATTTATAACTACTCAATTTAAGGGAGAGAAAGTATATTACTACTATGGTTAGTAGTTTGGGATTTAGAAGCATATTACAACTGAAAAATTTAAAGTGTTTGTCACTGTGTAGTCTTTGTTAATTAACCTTCCCCCCCAACCTCTCACTGACTGGTACACACCACTACCAGCCTGTAAGGGCACACTTCCACTTTGTGGCTGGATAAATCTGGTAGTTGGTTAATTCCTGGAGGGATTTAGGAAATGAGAAAGAATGGATTCCCTTTCTTGAATAGGAAGTCTATTATGTTTGGGTTTTTTTTTCCTTTTCCTTTGCATGCTAAATATAAGTATGCCTATTTTAAGAGTCATAAAATGAACACTTGCACTATATCTTGTTAAAGCTGATACGAACAGGAAGCAACCACCTTTTGGCCAGAAGTCATTCATGGTGCATAATCCATGCTGACTTCAACCTTCTCAATACTGTACAGACAAATTGACTTTTAGGATGATCATTTCTTGAGTGTGCTACAAACATTTTTTTCTGTTTTAGACAATATTTCTCTTCTGGAAAATTCAAGTAAAGTTGAAGTTGGGTTTTGTCTCAGTTTGCTTGAATGTCGATAAAGGAACATTGTCTTAACTGGTATGAGTCCAGCAGTGGAGTGTAGGTTGTCTCAACAATCTTCAGAGTCAATTGTTCTGTCCCTTGATATTTTTTCTTCTACCTTGGATATTTTCCTTTGTTTTTTTTCTACAAGATGTGCTTGAAAAGAATAATTGCATTCCAGGGCATTAGACAGACAGTTGGAACATGTTTTATGTGACAAAAAGGGCAGTTGTATAAAAACCAGGTAACATAAATTTGATTTAAGAATATGTTACTGAAACCCCAATCTGAGTAGCATCCTTAAGCATATGTTTGATTCTAAGCATTAGGGGTGATCCCCCTTCAGCAATGTATCGGGGTAGATTGTTCAGCCTTTGCTGAATGGGCTAAATTGGATCCCAACTTAAAGCTCAGCATATGCTTTAATGGACAGCTGAATACAGTGCTGTGTGGAGGACAAGATAAATAGTTGAAGTAAATTATGTATTTGAGATAACACAGCTCGTGAGTGATTCCTGTCATTTAACATTAAAAGCAGATAAAGTAGCTCAGTTCTACCTCTGCTTGGTTTTCAGCATTTGGTAGGCTCTTTGGAGATGGTGCCTTATTTGAGCAGGTATTAAGCTGACCAGAGTTTTGTGGTCAGGTTTGCCTTCTCCCTTAGGCTGATATGGAGAAAGGCAGATCAGAGGATCTCATTGGCCAATAGAGATGTTTCCCTCAATCCCTATACCTGCTGTTCTGCCATGTCTGGGGTCTGTGGGAACTTTAGACTCATTTCCACATGGTCCCAAAAACTCACGCTGTGACGCTGGAAGTGTTTAATATCCAGGCAGTCAGTTCTGGGAGTGACTTCTTAGTACCTTCTGTGTAGCTCAGTCTTCCTGCTTTGGAGGGAAAGATCAAATGCACTCTTTTTCTACCCCCTTGTCCTTTGAGATGTCCTTAAATGTACTAAACTTCATGGTTTAGTATTCCAGTCGAAATGCTCCCAGCATGTTTTCAGAGATTTACAAAGTCCACACAATTTTGGCATTTCTGGTTTCCAGTTTCTGAATAGAGATGAGAAAAATTGGCTGGGTGAAAAAAAAACTTCCTTCTTACAGTTGTGAGTTTGATACTGATTTCCTACTTATGTTTGGGTGGAGAGAAGTATAATAATAGCAACAGAAGCTGGTTTTGCTCATTTTGAGGGCTTTTTCCTAAAACATTGAATTTCATGGCACTAGAGCTACCAGCTTCTAGGAGCTGCTGGGTTTCATACCCAGTGAAATCAACGGGAGGTGAATACGTTCAAGAAGTCAATTGCTTAAGGGATGCAGCCTTGTGCTGATAAAATTTTCCATTTATGAGCCTGTTCAGTGTAGATAGCTTCACTTTTAGTAAGTTCACAGCAGCACACAGTAAATCCACAGCTAAAAAAGCTCAGCCCTGCGTTTTATTATACTGTGCTTGCTGTTATCTCTTTTGTTTACTTGCATGGTTGACAGAGGGGAAAGCACCAGGTGGGTCTTTATATGATGCTGTTTAAAATAAGTGGTGATGCTTACTGAGTTAGGGGAAACTTTAGATCCAGACAGTAGGTGAAATGAACATAAAATCACTATTGATCAAAGTTAATTAAACCTAACAGTTGGGTAAAAAATTTCTTAACACAGATTTGGGTTTACGCAAACCTCTGATTTTCCATTCCTAGTCCTGCACGTCAGTTCAGGAAATAAAAGCCCCCAGCTTCAAGGATTGTGCACCTCCCCTTCAGGTTCACATGGATGTATATTATCTAGTCATTTGCAGTTAATGGTAAATAACAAATAATGGCAAATTTTAGAAAATCACAATTTGTCCCCTTCCCCTGATATCCCCTGGAGAAGGTACATGTTTTAATGTGTCTGGAAGGCTGATGAAGGCAGATTTCCAAAGGTGGGCAGCAGGTGGGCTAGCAAATTATACAAGCAGCCTGCAAAGAGGGTGCCATCAGTAGCTGGCCAGCCTTTAGGCTGCTGATAAAGGAGACGAGCTCACACCTTAGATAGTCATTGGAGGCTGCTGATTTTACAGGTTGTTGTGTAAAATGGACTGATAAGCTGAGGCAGAGTTTCTGGCAATAAATCCAGGTATGAAATCCTTAGTCCGTCTTCCACTCTTGTGGTGTTTCCTGAAGTTGCTGGTGTCTGGCTGCCTTTGGCCAGTTGTTTGCATTTGATTGGTAGACGACATACCAGGGCTCTGCTAATTTGGAGCAAAGATTCAAGGCCATGGGACTGGTTCCTGTTTGTTAGGCTAAATGTTAGTTTTTATAGCTGCCCCCTGAAACTGCCTTCTTCCTCTCTGTTGCCTGTTGCTGCAAGAGAGGGGATCAGGCGTTCTTGTCTCTGGGGCTGAAGTTTTCAACTGGTGTTTCAGTTGACACTCATAATTTTTGTGGGTTTTTTTCTTCCTCTTTGGTATGAAATGCAGTAATAAGTTGCAGGTTGGGTAGTTACAAATTGGGAGGAGTGTGTCTGAACATTGAATTGAAGAGGGTTTATTGAGCTTGGATGGACAAATTTGAAGGTAATTGTTCCCTTTTACAATTTTTTCTGGCGACCACTGTACAGTCTTTATATTAGTGAAATAATAGGCTGAACATAAGAGCCGTTTTGTCAAATGCTGTACCTACTTGATATGCATATATTTGCTTGCATAAGAGCCACTGCCTTCATTTATTAAAAGAAAATTACTGTTGGCACTTACAGGCAATCTGCAATATGAATTATAATGTTTGGATTGGATTATGAATTCCAGACTGGCTGGAAGGTTTTGAGTGTCTTCTATATTGGGACAGGAAAATAAGTTATTTTGGTTTTGTATTTACTAAGTGTCACTAGCAAGGCTGTATTTTGAAATTATGGCCCCTAATGATAGGATTTGACAACAAAAGTGGGAGGGTGTTGCAGTACGAACAGAAACTTGTGTCAAACAGCAATTCAAGTCAAAGATTGTCTCCTCATCATACCACTATTTTGAAAGTTTCAGCTGCTACAAATATATCTGGGGAAGGTTCACTTAGGAGAAGAATTTGGTTTGGAAAGAACAGCACAGAATTGTTTATCCCATTTTTTGCTGCCAAACTGTACTTGAAAACAACATTTGTCAGGATGCTGTTGCCTAATGTGTTTACTGAACTATGAAAACTCCAGGTTATTTATGTATTTAGTCTGAAAATTAAATTTAGTTTCTCTGATCACTTCACTGTGCAATGGGGATGAATGATATTTAACCAAATTGTTATGCTGATGTGTGTGCATATGGTCAATAGAGATAACAGCCCCTGCAATCAATACTCATTATCACTGACGATGTGAGGTACAGTGACTTGTGTGTTACTTACCTTACCTAATTTTTCAAGTTCATGGCCAATTATCAGGATTTCTAAGTAGATATTATTCACATTTTTTTTATTGTATTTTTAAATAAAAGTTTATCTGTGGGAAGAGTAGTACATCAAGTGGATTTTTGTGATTGCATGTATATTTTGAGATAGAGTGGCGAGGAAAAGGATAGCTGTGAGCAGATGTTAAAACATTTCCCATATTTGTCCAGAAAATAAACTCTGACCACTGGAATTGCGAAAATCCAAGTATTGCTGTCAGTAAAATTGCACTGGAATTAAAACAGGAGTTGCAGGTTTTATTTATTTTTACTTTGGCTTTTTTTAGCTCCTCCCAGTTGAGGTTTGACTTGCTGGAGAAATCTGGGAAGTTTGCTTTTGGTTCCTACTTCATTGGTGGGGGGAGGATCATGAGACGTGACCATGACCCATCTGTGACACCAGCAGTAGGAATGTTCCCATGATAAACCAGGGAGCATCCTCACCTGAAAAATGAAGTGGTGAACATTGTGTCTTTGGAGCTCAGATTGGAAACAGCAAACTGGTAACAGGGAAGTGTTATTGAAGTGAACTGGGGTGGTAGGATAGCATACCATGGATTGTGGGTGTGATGTTGCTTAGAGAAGCTGTGGATGTTCCATCCCTGCAAATGTTCAGGGCCAGGCTGGATGGGGGTTTGAGCAACCTGATCTAGTGGCAGATGTCCCTGTGCATGGGGGGAGGGTTGGAACTAGATGATCTTTTAAAGTCCCTTTTAACCCAAACCATTCTGTGATTCTATGATTCTGTAATGCTCTTCCTTATCACAAGGCATCCCTCAGGGTAGGTTTGCCTGGTCTGTGTTGGACCTTGGTCTGTGTTATGCCTTGATCAGGAGGATCCTGTGATTCAGTGATCAGTAAAAGGCAATTAGATGTATGATTTTTCTTTGGATAATAGTGACTCCATAAAGTCCCACAGCTATAGGTCTCCTAAAAATTAACTGAAAACATTCCCTCTGTGGCATACAACATTGTTGATACTGTGCAGGTTTGGGGGGGGTGGTTGTGGGTTTTGTGGTATGGGTTTTTTTTTTTTTCCTTTTTTGTTCATTAATACAATGATTTATGTGTGGCATACGGGCATCTCTTTGAAGCTGCTTTTGCCACGTTCACACTATTCATTGCCACAAAGGGCTCCCCAAGGTGGTAACAGCAGTGGGAGATGCCTGTGGTTCCAGAGGAAGGTGCTCAGGCACTCTTCTTTCCACCTCAGTGTGTCTCACCTGTCTAGTTCTTGTAACTCCGTCATGCTGTCCTTTTTCCCTCCTTACCCAGGCTTTTGGTTCCCAACTTGCTCTAGCAATTTAGGCAGTGGTTCTTGCTCCTTTCCTCCTGTCCCAGCATGGCCAAGTTGACTGGTTCCCTTCTCCCTTAGTCCCAGGAGTCACCAGGTGGTGCTATTGCCCAATTAAATGACCTCCCTTGCATTGCAGCACAGTCCAGCCCTTGTAGAATGGTTTGATGGTGTTTGGTTTTGTGATGGAGCTTTCTCTGGTGGGCAGCTGTGTCAGGTAGTGCGAGGAGGTCTTGTTTTCTACCTTGTGTTCAATCTTGAGTCAGTTTTTTTGATGCAGAGTTGTTTCCTGTGACTTAGTCAGCCAGTACCTTGTTTGATGATGAGATCCCCAAAAGGCTGGACTGTTTCTACACAGCTTGTGACCACACTGTTGTACTCAAAAGCTGCTTTACTTAGTGTAAAGTGTGAGCAAGGCTCACTAAGGATATCCACAGGCTTTGCGCTGTTGGCTCTGCCTCTGCAATCCAGTGGGAGGGTTTTTTGATCGTTTGTTGGTGTGTGCTGCTAGTTCAAAGTGGATTTGTGTGTGTGTGACTGCTTCCTTGAAAGGTGCTATTCCTGTTTCTTCTTTCGTCCTCTCATCTTATTACCCATCTAGATTGATACCACCTTATTTGCAGCTGGTTTTTATAGAGATCATGCTCTTACTTGAAACTGTAGAGGCAGTTAAAAACACGGAGTTGAGCATCTTAAGTGCCTAGCTGATGGCCCCAAAAGCCACAATTTGAGATGAAGGAATGCAAATAAACACCAAGTTCCTGTCTTCCTTTTCACCAGGCTAAGCAATTCTTTATCCACAGCCACCAAGACCACATGCCGTCAAGGGCTTAAGAAATTGGTTGAGATTCTGCTCTTTGATTTCAATTTAAAATCCTCCATTTCTCTTGGCAGTTCAGCTGCTGCTCTGAATTTGATAACTTGTGTGCAAAGGGGAAGGAAATGTGTAAGAAAAGACGCAGAATTAGCTGGAAATTTGATGTAGGGAAGCAGTTTCTAAATAACATTAGCAAGAACTGCAGGCTGTTATCTTTGCTGCCCGCACTCAGGGTAGCATGGTGGTGTGGTTTGCTTGCACTTTGTGCAATAAGATGCAGTGATAAAGCATGTATAGTTGAATTACAGTATGGATTTGGGGTTTGGTTTTGATTTTTTTTTTTTGGTCTTTTGTTTTTATTTTACCAAGGTAGATGAACTTTAAAAATTGCTAAGTTGAATATTCCAGAGGTAGGTTGGCTGAATGTTAATTTGTTGTTATTATTTTTTTAATATATTCTGCAGTACAGATCCAAGTACAGTCGCTGTTCTTGGATCACCATGCAGAGAAAGGAACTGAAGTAACCAGAGTACTGACCCACAGGCTGTTTTCTTCATCGTTGCATTTCTATTTTGCCTTATGTTTTTTATTTATTTATTTTTAGTCTTTTGGAATTATTTTAAAGAATAACTTTAAGGTTATTATAAAGAATAGTCCTGTTCTTCCTTTCCCTCAGTAGCCCCCTGTCTCATAAATAAAGATCACTTTATACTCCTGTGCCAGCTTCGTAGACAGAAGAGTTGGCAAGTTGTGAAAGAGCAGCGTGGTTTGTAAGTGCTGGCTGAGTCAATGTACAGAAGACACATGGGCCATTTTGTGTTTCTTGGGTAGTAGATAGTTTAACTGACCACTAATCCTACCTCCCACTGGCAGTGCAGTGTAAAACAAGGATTTGTTCCTTACTGCTGATGTAGTGCCATGTCAGTCACTGGGCTGTGTACAAAGGAAGGATAGCTCCCCTTCTGACTAGGTCTTCTTTCCAGCACTGTCTCTTGCCTTCTTTCAAGATGACGTTCAGTCTCTCAAGTCCCCACGTATGGAGAAACCTTTCAACACCTGTGGTCAAATCTTCAGCTTAAGTTAAAGGCATACCTGGTAGCAGCCAAATGAGAAGGAGCTCTTTGGATGAATCCTTTTAAAATCTATGTGCTTGGGAAAAAAAGGAGGTGTGTTAAGGCTGGTCCACTTATCTTGAAGTTCCTCGCATCTGAAGGACTGGATGCCATCCAGAGGGACCTGGACAAGCTCGAGAAGTGGGCCCGTGAGAGTCTCATGAGGTTTAATAAGACGAAGTGCGAGGTGCTGTACCTGGGTCGGGGCAACCCACGCTATCAACACAGCCCTGCCAAGAAGGCCTTGGTCATGCTGGTGAATGAGAGGCTGGATACGAGCTGGCAATGTGCCTTTGCAACCCAGAAACCCAATTGTGTCCTGGGCTGCATCAAAAGCAGCATGGCCAGCAGGTCAAGGGAGGTGATTCCACTCCCTCTACTCCTCTCTGGTGAGACCCCATCTGGAGTGCTGCATCCAGCTCTGAGGTCCCAGCACAGGAAGGACATTGGCCTGTTGGAGTGAGTCCAGAGGAGAGCCACCAAGTTGGTCAGAGGGATGGGGCACCTCTCCTATGAAGAAAGGCTGAGAGAATTGGAAAAGAGAAGGCTCTGGGGACACCTAATGAGGCCTTCCAGTACTTGAAGGTACTGCAAGAAAAATGGAGAGAGGCTTTTTGCAAGAGCATGTCCATGACAGGACAAGGGGGAATGGATTCAAACTGAAAGAGAGTAGGTTTAGGTTAGATATGAGAAGGGAGTTCTTTGCTGTGAGCGTGGTGAGATACTGGAACAGGTTGCCCAGAGAAGCTGTGGATGCCCTGTCCCTTGAAGTGTTCAAGACCAGGCTGGATGGGGCTCTGAGCAGCCTGGTCTGGTGAACGGCGTCCCTGCCCATGGCAAAGGATNGAGAAGGCTCTGGGGACACCTAATGAGGCCTTCTAGTACTTGAAGGTACTGCAAGAAAAACGGAGAGAGGCTTTTTGCAAGAGCATGTCCATGACAGGACAAGGGGGAATGGATTCAAACTGAAAGAGAGTAGGTTTAGGTTAGATATGAGAAGGGAGTTCTTTGCTGTGAGCGTGGTGAGATACTGGAACAGGTTGCCCAGAGAAGCTGTGGATGCCCTGTCCCTTGAAGTGTTCAAGACCAGGCTGGATGGGGCTCTGAGCAGCCTGGTCTGGTGAACGGCGTCCCTGCCCATGGCAAAGGATTTTGAACTAGATGGTCTTTAAGGTTGCCTCCAACCCAAATGTTCCTGTGATTCTATGATTCTTCAGGCTGCAGCTATGATTCTCTGTGCCATCAACCCAGCATGAAGAGCTTGAGATTGGAGCTCTAGTGAAGACAGCAGGATAATGCCAAGTATCTTGGAAACACTAGGAAAGACTTTGGTTTCATATAATATTACATACACAAATATATCAATGCCTTTAAGAAAGTGAACTTCTTGCTAGCATTAGCTGTGATAAGACATTAGCTGCTCTTCTGTCCCTCTCACCTCTGGCCAGACACACCGCTTTGGTAAGATGATGGAGTGCTTTAGGCTGTCAGTGCTTGCTTTTGTACTTTATTGTTTGTTGAAGTCATGGTGTTGCTTGGGGTTTTTGGGTATGTCTTTGACAGAAGTAGATAGTTAGAGAGATTGTAACTAGTAACTAGATAGTCCAGGGGTGAGGGAGGGCTGGAAATACTCTTTTAAGAGAGAAAAGAGATGCAGCAGTATATTGAGGTATATTTGAAACTTTGGCATTAGTGTGGGTTTTTTGCCTCTAAAAGATTACTGGGCTAGGATCTGGTGGAGAGCAATGGACCTGTGACAGTGAATATGAAGAAACTTGCTAAATCCAAAGAAGCCTACAGGACAAGTAGGACTGTGTTCCCTGGCTTCAAGTATGGCAGATATTGCAGATATGCAGGCCTTAGTTTAATTCCACAGGAGTATGTGTGCAGGATGTGTCTGAAAGGAAACCACGTGCTGAATAATCACACTGGTAAGGCAGCCAAAACTGGTAAGGCAGCAGACATTTGGCTTCGGTGCCTGGCTGGGAACAGGAGAAGTGGACAGGCTGTAGACTCACTTCGGCTCTGAGGCAAAGCAGATGGGCAGACACCGTATGTGTTTTGCTAACGGATATGGACAGAAGGAAAACAAACCAAGAGAAGGGATCAGATGATATGTCTTACATTCAGAAGTGTATTGGGTTTCTGTGGCAAGGTTTCGGTAGGGGTGTGGCTACAGGGGTGACTTCTCAGCTGCCAGAAGCTTCCCCCATGTCCTACAGAGCCAATGACACCCGGCTCCAGGACAGACCCACCACTGGCCAAGCCGAACCTATCAGCGATGGTGGCAGTGCCTCTGGGATAACATGATTAAGAAATGGAAAAAGCTACTGCACAAGAGCAGATTGGAATAAGAATGTGTGAGAGCAATGACTCTGCAGACACCAGGGTCAGTGCAGAAGGAGTGGGAGGAGGTGCTCCAGGCACTGGAGTAGAGGTTCCCCTGCAGCCTGTGGTGCAGACCATGGTGAGGCAGCCTGGCCCCCTGCAGGCTGTGGGGGTCCACGGTGGAGCAGAAATTCACCTGCAGTCTGTGGAGGATCACACGCTGGAGCAGCAGCAGCTGAATGCCTGGAGGAGGCTGTAACCCTGTGGAAAACCCATGCTGGAGCAGGCTCCTGGCAGGACCTGTGGACCCATCAAAAGAAGAGCCCACACTAGAACAGCTGGCAGGACTTGTGACTATGCTGGGGACACACACTGCAGCCGTCTGTTCCTAAAGGACTGCACCTTATGGAAGGGACCCACGCTGGAGCAGTTTGTGAAGAACTGCACCCCATGGGAACGACTCACATTGGAGCAGAGGAAGAGTGTGAGGAGTCCTCCCCCTGAGGAGGAGTGAGAGGCAGAGACGATGCTCTGGTAGAGAGCAGGTGGAGAAACTGGGAGTAAAGTTAAGCTCAGGAAGAAGGGAGGGGTGAGGAGAAGGTATTTAAAGATCTAATTTTTATTTTTCATCATCTGACTGTGATTTGATTGGTAATAAATTAAATTAATTTCCCCAAGTCAAGTCTGTTTTCCCCACGACAGTATTTGGTGAGTGATCTCTCGCTGTCCTTATTTCAACCCACAAAAACTGTCTCTTACTCTGCTGTCCAGCCGAGGAGGGGAGTGATAGAGTGGCTCTGGTGGGCATCTGCTTTCCAGCCAGCATCAGCCCACCACAGGAGGCCAGGTACCATTAAGCCCTGACCAGTAGATATTTTTCCATTTTAAAACAGTCAATAGGAATATACAGGTGGTATTGAAGACACCAAACAAACTCAGCACTTGACTATCTCTTAAGGCACTTAAGTAGCTCTTCGTTATTTTACTAAGTGCTGTATACCTGTCACCATTTTACATCCCTGTAATGCTGTTACAAAGTAACATCAAATAATTATTTTCGTATAACAGCTAGCAAGCTGAGAAGGATAGAACCAAGAATTCCAGTGCCAAATGCAGTTCTTGAAGCACCAGGGGGAAGGATTGTGTTCTGATATAACAGGACTGACCTGGATGTGGGTAGAACAAGCGGCGTGCTTCTATGCGTAGAGGGAATTAGAGTTTATCTAATTCTAATGTGCACCAGAGGAAAAAGTCTCATTCTGTAGCTAATTTGTCCTCCACAACACCACTGTTGGCCTGCAGTTAAACTAGCAATTAGAAATGATGTGTAGGGTGTTTTGCTGTGGGAGAATTGACACAGACCATCCTAACTTTATGAGAGCAATAAACTAACTTAACAGATAGCTATATTACCATATATTACAAGTTTAAAGAAGAGTATGCAACAGAGGATGTTCTTGTAATGTTCACGCATGGACAGATGACTGAAAGAACTGTGGTGGTTCCTACTGAAGAGAGACATTGCAGAATCCAGGGTCAGCCTGCCACAGGACACCAGTGGTGGTCATCTTCCCTCTCAAAATAGAGTTGCAGCAAGATTCATGTGTTTGTGCTGGTGTCTTGGGCAATGCTGCCCCAATATTGTGAGACCCTTGCTGTTCATTTGGCAAGTACCATTCACACAGGAAAGTGCTTGATAGCACAATGACACTCCTGGAGGCCAACTCTGGTTCCAGTTCTACCCTTTCAAAAATTTGCTCTGCAGCTGAGTTACCCCTCAGATTGTTGCAGAAATTCCTTGAACATCGCTGGTGGTATAAGGCCACAAATTTTGTACATTGGAATTTACAAAAATCATTAGTGTCATGAATAAGATGTGTACTTTTTTGACAGCAGAAGTGAGGCTTCATAGCACCTCTACCTGCATCCCTTTGGTTCAGGCTGAAGCCTCAGGCAGTTCTGTGTTGGTGAAGTGACTGAGAGCCAGTGTGTAAGTCTAAGAGCTGCTCTCCTGTTTTTATCTGTGCATTTATGCAGTGGTAGCGTTGCTCACTTGATACATATTGCAGATGGAAAAACTGAATAAAGACGAGAAGCTATTTGCATGTCTTCCTAGACACAACTCCACGGCACACGGCTGTGTTTTCTCTGGGACGAGCCTTACACTTGGCAGATTCAGTTCAGTCCCAGGGGAGTCTCTGAACCTAGGTCTCCTGAAAGGTATCTCTCCTTACAGCAATGTTTGCAGACAAGTGAGTGATACCTGAATAAAGGGAAGGCTGAAGGATGTGTTTAAGGTTAGCAAAAAGTTTATTGGGTAGAGTAATTCTTGGATTAAAATACTACACTTGGACACTGCGATCAAGAATCTGTTGTGCATAACTCTTCCTTGTATGTTCATACAGTTGATAAAAATCCAAAGGCAGTTCCAGATGCTCTTCAAGCTGCCTGCCACAGCCTTCCAGAGCAGCTGTAGCTGGATTAACAGGACATGGAAAGTATTGCAATGCTACCTGCATTTGATCGTCTGAGTAATGATTAAAATGTTAAAGGCGGTCATAGAGGACTAAAGCAGGCTGCATATTGCAAAGCTTTAGTTTGTTTTTCAGCTTGTTGCTTTTTTACCTCGTCTGGAATTTAAAAGCCAGCCATAATCCTGTACTCAGCCTTACCACATCACATGCCTTTGGATTAAGAACTGGCATCTCTGAAAGCATTGAAGATGCTGGTTGGATATCTCAGTGCTACATGCCAGGCCTTGCCCGAGGAGTGACATTCCTCTTAGATACCAGGCTTGGCCAGAGTTGAGCATACATTTCTGGTAAAGCCCAGCTATAGTTTACAGTGCAGGCCTGGCAGTTTTTTGATGATAGCTAATAAAATGCAAACCATTTAGCAACTCTGCGATGCGATTACACTGCTGTGAATTTTCAGATTCCATCAAAGTCCCGCTGAGGGTAATGGGAATGGACCAGGGTGATTCAACTGTAAATCAAAAACTAAAGCGTGGCCAATTCTGACAGTGGAAAGAACGGCTATTTTAATGTGCAGAAGCTGAACTGCCAAGTCAAAACCAGCTGCGCTTTACAGAGCTGCTGGAATGAAAGGTCTCTCTGCATTTGCATTTTTTGTAAGACTCACTGATTATTTTTTTTCCCCTAAAGTTTAAACCTTGTCTTTCTACCTCACGTTTGGCTGGCCAGTTGCAGAGGTTTTCGGTGCCTTTTTTTGGTATTATTTAAAATATCAAATGCATTGATGGTGAAGGACAGTTTTCTCCTTTTTGGTAATTTCATACCAATTCAACTGTTTTCATCGGCACATCTTAATTACTCCAACAATGAAAGCACTGCACTGAGCAAGGTATTTGGTTCTCCTGTCTCTCTGCGGTAGCACTGGCAGGACTCAAATTGGTGAAACAGAGAGGAGAATTGAACTTGGGAAATCATAAGCGTAAACTGGCTCCTCTGTTATTTTTCAGTTAGTAATGAACAAGCCAAGAGGTTTGTCCAGTGGTGTGAATATGTAACAGGGAGCCAGGAATTGTTGCTTCTCTTAAAAAAAAGAGGAACAGCCAGCTTCCTCTCTAAGCAGATCCTCTTCCAGGAGAATGGGACAGCCTTTTTGACTGTACCCTTGTTCTCAATGTTGAATCAAGCCTTTTTTTTTTTTTCTTTCTTTCTTTTTTCCTTTTTCTTTAATTCCCTTCTCTGTGTCTGAAAAATGACACAAGGCAGCATTATCTCACTGGAAGGTACACTCTCATTAGTGAGACAAATTGGACCACAGATGTTTCTGGTGCGTGCACTTAATTGCGCCTCTTGATGCTAACCTGTCTGGAGAAAGCTTCCAGACAGCTTGCTGGTAGGCTCAGGTATTGCTTTCTGGCTGATCCCCTGAGTTTCATGAGTGTGAGCAGCTTTGTAATTCCAGCTCTGTGCCTGATGGAGAAGCTATGCCGTGAGAGGCTGTCTGGGGGTTGCACTAAATCAACCCTGGCTGCAGTGTTCGCACTCTTTTTCTCTTGATTAAGTATCCTCAGAGGAAGGGTTGAACTGCCAAATTCTTGTGGGGCCTTTGCAGTTAGGTGGTTAACAGGTAACTTTTGGGGAGCCCCAACACAAATGGGATCTGAGGGGCAGTTGCATTCCTCCTGTGAGGTGCAGGGAAGTCCTGCTGAGTTCGGTGAAAGCCACATGAGCTGGGATCAGTTTCTTGCTTATGGGAAAGGATAAAGACTTGTCCCTTCCATATGTTTCTCATATTATTCTTCAAATAATTATTCTACTTTACCTGAGGCTTTTTTTTGGAGAACGTAGTATTAATACCCCCCCAGGTTGCTAGGGCTCATTCATCTCCTGAAATCTTAGACTAATGTATGTTAAACGCTGTCAGTTTTAATGAAACCTCGGCCTGTAGATCATCTCAGTGATTCTTAGTTATTATGAGAAATGTTTTGAAGAGACAGACATTTTTAATTTGTAAAAATATATACAAATCGAAATATCATGGATTGAATCCTGACCTTGTCTAAGCTGATGGGAAAACTTCCATCCCTCTGAAGGAGCTGTGTGTTGGATCCCTATTTTATAGACATCAGTTCTCTATTCCTTCTTAATGCAGATTTTTGTGATGCCACAAATACCCATCTCCAGGGTATCTCAACCTTCCTTTAAAGCTGAAATGGGAAGTTAGTCATGAGATCTGTGGTGGTTACACGCCAGATGTTCTGGGGTTTTTTTCCCCCTTACTTTGCAAGTGGAAGGACAGAAGGCAGTTTCTTCAGTATGTTCATTCTTAGTGTGCCATTTCCTCATGTGAAGTGCTGTCTAGGGTTTTTGTTTTATTTGTATTGTCAAAATCCTAGAATCATAAAAGGGTTCGTTCATGGTTTATCTAATTTTACACAAAAGCCCTGTGTGTTAACATAGCACAGAAAGACTCTGCATAGTTAACACTAAAAAACCTCTTGCAGCAGTGTGCATAATTATAGGGCTGCTGTTTAGTCATCGGTCACGATATGTGTGGATTTTTTTTGTGAATTCAACCTTTATTCCATTTCAGATGTAAAAAAAAAAAATTATGTGAAGAGATGAGTTTATGCAGCACAATGGGGCGTGACCCAGAGTCTATTAAAAGCTATTATAATGTCAAGGCTAAAGAGCCCAATCAAGCTCTAGGAGCCCAATCAGGGATGTGTTTGCAGGGTGATATACCTCCCTTCAGTTTGGAAAAGTGTTTGGAAGGCCCTATGTGCAAAGATATCAGTGAGACATCCAGTATTAAATTAGAGCTAAATTTTTCTGCATTAGATTCTTCTGCCAGGATAAATGTACTTGGAATGATGGGCATAGGAATATACAAATGCCTATTTGTAATGGGAAAATGGTTTTTTGTTTTAATATATTGCTCATATCAAACTTCTCGCTGCTCTTCTTTTTTTAATCATCTTCTAAGATGCTGCAAACCAGTCAGAAGAAATCAGAAACTTGGTTATTGCTTGCCTGTTGTTTGCAAATGAGTTGCCAGCAGCCTGTAATGCTGCTGGCTTGAAATATAATCTCATCTCCTTTACAGTAATGTAAACTGAGAAGAGCCAAGTGGGGTGGTTCTCCATGAGCAGGAGTGTGGGTGGAAGTACTGTTTTCTGTGGCATGCTGCTCTCCATTCTGGTGCTCTTAGAATCCTCACACCTAAATCTGCGGGTAAGGGTTTTTAAAAAAATAGAGAATGTCTATTCTAGGCTTAAAGAATAAAAATCTGGAATTAGTCATGCTTACCTTGGTTCCTTCTATTTATAAGAAACATCTGATACAGTTTCAGATTTTCAAATCCATTTTGCTGACCAGTGGGAGATTCCAAAGTTGTAGCTACTTTTTTCTGGTGAGCTAATAGTGGTTCATTTACTGTTAATTATGATTCTGCTCCTTTCCTTCCTCCCCACCCATTTTGCTTATCTCACTACAATGTGGTTTATAACTGTTATTTTGTAAATGTGCTGCCGGGCTTACCAAGAAGAAAGGAAAAAAGCAGAACGTGCAGTTGGTCCCATGAGCGACCGGTGAACACCTTGATTCAAAATAATTATTTTGTGTTTATTTCTTTCTTGCCACTTCTTTCATGGGTTGGTATGCTCTTGATTGTGATGAGTCAATTAATACGGTGCTGAAGCCCTTGGATTTCCTCTGGATGAGGATTTTTATGTAAAATTGCAGAATCTGTTCCTTGAAGTGCAACATAACTCCTGAGGGCATGTTCTCAGTTTCTGAAACTTGTCTAATTGAGTCAGCTCAATACTGCTGTGACCTTTTACATCAGCCAGAATGTTATTCCTTGGTGTATGTTTGATGTTATATGTATACCAACATGGAGTAAAACAAAACAGAAGAACAGATTAGAGGGGATAAAGATCTGGCAAATAGCAGAATTGTTGACAATTGGAAAAATAACTCATCTGTATGCCTGAATGTTACCCAGGCATGTGGCTTGATAAGTCTGTTATAATCTTTTGAAGAAAAAGAGACAAAACAAGGAAGATCATTTCCATCAAATGTTAGAAAAATGGATTTATGTAGAGAAAGACCATATAGTAAAGTACGAAGTAGCTGGTTGCAGTAAAGGTTTATTCAGCCTTAGCAAGGAGGTTTAATTTTGATGCATTGCTGAGAAGTGAATGCCCTTTCTACTTCTTTGAAGCAACAACCCTGCTTTCCTTGTCTTCTGTGAGACTGACTTAAAAGTTATATTTCCCTATTGTCAGTAAGAGGTAAGGTCTCATTAGTATTTTTGAAGTTGTTGTATAATGTTCATGCAGCATGATTTGCTTTGCTTTCAGGCAGGTGTCTTGTTTGATGGGTGTCAGTATGGCAGCATGGACTGAAAAATGTCTTAAGTTTTAAATCCCACGATGGAATGATAATCACTGCCTTAAGTAGGAAGCTTTTTCAATTTTACTTCCTTCCCCTCTGTGTTCTAATTATACTCTGGTAGCCACCCCTTTGTAACCTCCAGGCAACAAAGCAGAAGGTGGCAGCGCTTGTTTCGACTGAACCCCCTTCGTGCAATAAATTGCCTGGCTCCTGGAAAGCACCAGCCACTGGCTGCAGCAGTGATCATCCTAAGGATGGGTTCACTTGTGGTCCAAGTCCATTGGTTTCACTTGAGTTACACCAGGGGTAAATTTAGTCCCCTTGGTAGTCCAAGCAACCCCAGGAGCAAAGTGTAAGAATGCCTTTTAAGCTTCTGGAGGGCAGTTGGTGTGCCTGGCACGTGCTTAAGCTTAGCTGTCCTCATTGTGAGAGATGCAAGAGCAGTGGAAACTTTGAGAGTTCCTTTAACGTTAGCATGGATTATTAGTGAGAGCCATGCACTGAAAGATGAAGAGGTGAGATGTTCCAAGGAAATGAGCTAAACTTTAATCCATGCTTGTGGATGTCACGTCCCTGCCAGAGACCAGGCTCCTCTTGTAATTGCAGTTGCCATTCTGAGTGACCTGTCAAGGGAGCTGAAGGAATCAGATGAAACTAAAACATCATCAGGTCACAGGAGTCAATGCCTGGGTTCAAGCACAGTGGTATAAAACTGTCCACACAAGAGGGTAATGTAATTCCTTGCAACCAGTGGGTGGTAATTCTGGTTGCTCCGCATCATTTAAAATCTGGAATAATAATTAGATCCTCAGTTTCAGTGCAGAGGATTTTTAAAATTTTTCTTTTTTAATGTGTTCTGCCATCCTGGTGTAGTAATTATATAGAGATGTCAGCTGGAATTGATAATGAAGGCAAAATTTGGTAATAGTAGCAGAATGTGTTACTGCTATTGATCAAAGCCTACAGGGCTGTTTTTAAACACTGCTTCTCTCTTTGATCTTTTTTCCCTATTGATTGAACAGAGTAGATAAACAACCGTCTGTGTAGCATGAGCATTTATTACGGCTTTTAAGCTGACTAAGGACAGCTTTGAATTAAATATGAGAGTTTAAATGATGGTTTTCTAATAAGTGCTGTCCATAAGGACTTCGCCTGGCGTGACAGTACAGTTGCATTTAAGCATGGTGAAAGGAAATCTAAATACAGACATTCTTTGTCTTTCGTATTTAAAAAGAAGGTAACAATGCAAAATTGATAACAGGAAAGACAAAGCACTTTTTTAATATGTAGTTATGTGTGGGCAAAAATTGCTTTTCTTTTCTTGTAATATACAGTTATGTGTGAAGTGCTCTCAAGAAACTGTATTGTCTTGTCTTGGCACTTTTTGAGAAGTTTGTGTGAATTAGTCGTGTCTTAAAATGTGGATACAAATGGAACTACCAGGTGCAATCCGGTAGTTCTGCCACTGCTTCAGTGAAATTAATAGAAAACTTTCTCTTGACTGTTTAGTGAGTTAGATTGGACCCTGGGCTGTCATTGTTAATGTCTTGGAAAGGTCAGGATTGATTTCCTGGCATCTTTTTTGTCTCCAAGGAGGCTCTTTGCAATTCTGGGGAAGACATAGCGATGTTGCTATTCCTTTTCCTTGATAATTCCCTGTATAATTTAAGTTCTTCTACCTACCGTCCAAGGCTTTGGGGAATAACAGCGACAGACCAAAAAATGCTGCATTTTAGGGAAGTTGTTAATATCTTAAATTCCTAAAATAATATTTCTGCATAATTTTAAAGTTTTCCCCTGCCCCCTCAGGTTATTCCGAATTCTATTCCAGTATTGTACTGCTGTTATTTTTCCTTACTGATCGGGTGTGTGTTAAAAAAAGAAAAAGACTGTTTCTGCAAATGAAAGCAGCCTTCCCTGTTGCAGTAGAGAGAACAAGTTGTGTTGCATTTGAAGTAATGTTGTTCCACTGCAGTCCTATAACACAGCATGCGCAGGAATAGCTGCGCGTCTCTGGGGACCCAAATCTTTGGATCCCTGCCTTTTCAAAACCACCTGAAGCCTCTGTAAAGTTTCCACCAAGTCAGCTTGTTTGTCTTGCCATGAAAAGGTTATTTCCACTAGGTTAGAGCTGTCAGTGGGCTTAAAAGGTTGGTGTTGCTAATCTGTTTTGGAAGCATGGTTGGGCTGCCCTTGCAACAGGTCTGAATGAAATTGTTTCTCTGGCTTTGCTGAGTAATTTGCCGTGTGTTGAAAAGCACAGGGTTTTCTTTACAAGTAAATGGCTATGCTTGAAGGATTGTAGTCCTTGCAACAGGAATATAAAATCCACGCAATAAAATACAAGGCTTGGAGGGAAGGGAGTGTTGGGAAGAGGACCAGGGAGATTCAGTCACAATGCTGGCATTTGAAAAGGATAAGCCACGGCCTTATGAAATGTTTAATGTGCCCTTCTTGCTACTAGAGAAGATTTAATTTCAAAAAATAATATTTGACTATTTCTTCAAGTGAAGTATTGATATCTAGGATCTCCTGAACTCACTGTTGTGGTTTTCTTGACTTCCAGGATACTGGGGTTGGGAAATCGAGCATTGTTTGTCGATTTGTCCAGGACCACTTTGATCATAATATTAGTCCTACTATTGGGTAAGTACCACACATAGTATCTTTTCTAATTCTATAAATTTTTTTAACTCGCTGCCCTCTGCTGTGGTCCTTTCTTTTCCTTACTTTCAAGGCTTTGAATATTGTACATTTTTTTTTTCCTCTCCATCTTATCCATCTCACTCAGCTCTTTGCTCTCCTTTACTGGCTTTCAATTCAAGATATCAGCTTAAGAGAGTCAGCAGCTGCTCCAAACCAAGTCAGCTCTCCTCTCTCTGTTCTGGGAATACAGAGGGGCCCTAAACTTCCTGTATTGTAGCATGCTGTATTATGGAGAAGCTGAAAGAGCTCTGCCGTTCTCCTGTGTCTTTTCTGGGGCTATCCAGAACCACACTGTATTAACCTGTGTTCTGCACTGCCATGGCTTTCAGATGTTCTGTTTTGTTCTCCTTTACCCGTATTACACCAAGAGATTCTTAAATGTCTTACTCAGCTGGTGCCTTTATCTTTTTATCTTGTCAAAAGCTTCCCACTTTAGATTGTGTTTTGGCCATAGGACCCTAGGATTTAAATCACTTCAATTCCCACTGGTCAATGAGGTATCAAATTTGATCCTTGAAGCTTAAAAAAACCAAAACCCCATAACCCAAGAGACTGAGATCTGCATAATGACCAGATCATCCCATACCTGAGTAATGGCAGGAAAACCATGGGAAACCCTTAAAATACCTTTGCTGTGTGTCCTTGTAGGCTGGGCTGGAACATGGACAATGTCTATTCCCATGTATGAATGTGCTTTTGTCTAGGTTTAGGATGTGTCACATTATCCTGCCTTTCTCAAAATAGAGACAACACAATTTAAACTAAGTGTAATTAATTAATACCTCTTCTTTAAAAGCTGCTAAGCTTGTGTGTATCAGATCATCATAATCCTCTTAGTCCTGTAGTTGATTTTAATTCCAGAAGTTTTTTTTCTTTTAATGTCATAGGGACAAATCTGCCAAATCCAGTATTACCTGGAAAATTTTTAAAATCTTGGATCTCTTATGAGAAAGGAAGCTAATATGTAATGTTCACAAAGGAGTAATTTGGGGGGAAAGGGCTGATCTGCCTTGTGTGTCAGAGCTGTTTTAAATCGCCTGTGAAGGATTAGTATTGATTAGTGCATGTTGTTCAGAGAGTTAGACGATACCTTCTAAAGCTCTGCCTTTCAATGCATGAAGGAGTCTCAGCTGGAAGTAGCATGTTGAATTTCCAGGACAATTTTGGACTCCTGAATGTCATGAATAAAGAAAAATGGACAGAGAGAAGGGAAGCATGTCATGAATAAAATTACTGACTGAAGGACACTTGTTTGCAGTGAAAAAATTGATGCCAATTTGAGTGGTTTTTTTTACTTCTAAATCATCAGCAGCCTTTTTCCCCAAGTAGTCGTTGTTGCTAAGTAAATGCCTTCTGCTCAAATTGGAAAATATTTTTCCTCTGTTATCATAATTATGAAGATTGAAGGGATTCTTTTTTTTCCATTTGAAGATTCAAATGTGAAGGCTTACTTGTGGATATTATTTGTCTATATAGTTAAGGGGTTTATTTTCTTTCACATTATTCAAATGTTTTAAATATGTAATCCTTGCAATCAACAGTAGGTACTGTGACTCTGTAAAAGTTCCCATTTTTGAAGCTGTAAAGTGTTACTTAATGCTTTGAGGAGAGTGACAAGTGAAAGCATGCACCCTGGAAACAACCAAAGAAATGCTGCTCTTTTTTTTCTTTTGCCTTACTTAATATTTTCATAAGCATTGCAGCATAGTTACATTCAAGGAATTTGCAGATGGCTGTAGAGGAGAACTCTGGTATATAATTCTGAGGAAATGTTTTGATCAGTCATATGTCATTTGGTGCTTTTGTAATGACAGTGCATTGTATCAAATGCATCTTTATGAACCAGGAGAAATGTTACCACAACAGAAATTGTTCAGCAGTATCCGGATAAGATGGGGAAAATAGAAAACTACCAGTGTTTGGCAGTCTCTCCAGCCAGCTTTCAACAGAACTGCTGTAATGTAGAAAAAGCCTATAAATTTGCAGCCCTCTTTTCTAAAAGAAAAAACTGTGAAAACGTAGATGAATCTCGTTTCCTATGGAAAATAAAAGAAAACACAAAGACTTCTGCATCTGAGTCAAAAGCGGGAAGAACTTCTTTCCATCTGTTCACCTTGTGCATTCCAGCAGGTGATTTTCTGTTCCCTGGTGATCCAGTCTCATATGTTAAAGTGAAAAGTGGCACTGTTGCCTTTTTCTCAGGTCCATATCTCTGAGAAGACGGAGCTAGCAAGCAGCAGAAGCTACGTGTGAGTGGCAGGAACATCTGTGTTCCTGGACCCATGCAAAATGCCCTCTGAACCTCAGAGGCTTTTCCCTTCTTTAAAAAAATACATGTATATATAGTCATATACATGTCATATACATTTTATCAGATACAGCTTATCTGTAAAAGGGAGACTTTCAATTCTGTGGGCATTTTCTCAAGATTTTGGAGTACTCCCCATATGCAGTCTAACCCAGCAGAGCTGGCTGAGGTCTATAGGCTGCATATTCAATGTGTCAGTCATGTTACAATTTTCTCCTCCTTCCTTCTTTTCAGAGCATCCTTCATGACTAAAACTGTGCCATGTGGGAATGAGCTTCATAAATTTCTGATCTGGGACACAGCTGGTCAGGAACGGGTGAGTATTAGTTTGCAGTATGGTTTCATTATCCTGGTCTCTCTTGGTTTGTTGGTTTACTTTTTCTAAACTTTTCATCTTCAGAAGACTTTCTAAGTATAAACCTACTGAATCTTTGCAAGGCTTTGGAACCCAGGTGGTCAGCAGCCTCCAAGTATATAGATTGCCTTTTCACAGGTGGGAAAAATGCAGAGAACAGGCTGACCATACCACTTATGTAAAAAAAAAAGACTTGCTGTGAATTGTCAGCCACTTTTCCTCCTGACAGCTTGAGCAGTGCCCCAGCAATCTCCAGCTCCCCTCTGGTTTCATCAGATTTGTGTGTGGCAGCTTTCACTGGCATTGGAAAGGCCTGGAATTCCAGCCCATGGGCTGGTGGGTGGCCTGAACTTGACTGATGACAGTGGGGTTGTTCTGAGTTGGACCACTGAATATGGGCACAGGTTGTGTCTGCCACTGTTATTTTGGAAGTGAGCACCGTCAACCTGAACTGCTTAGGGGTTTTGTGTTGGTTCTTTTCAAGTGTGTGGAGTGCATTGCTCAAAGCAAGCAGCTTTTCCTTTGACTTTTCAAAAAAAAAACCAACAAACCACAATGGAGTTAGTTTATATTGACTGTATGTAAGCCCAGTTGGTCATTTGTTTCTTTTAATAGCCTCAGTGGGAGTGGTATGGAGTAATGGACTGTAGGACTGTAGGTTTCTCTTAATATGTGCCTACATTTGTCTTGAGAAGTTGGAAAGAAACAGAAAAACCTATGCATACTTCTAAAACATCTTCAGACTTCCTTGTGAAATGGCACAGCACCCATTCATAGAAAAATGTAGCTATTCTCACATTAGGTGAGGATAAAATGAGATGCTTATACAGGCTGGAATGGCAGTCCTGATATATCCCGTGTGTTTTTCATACCTTTTAGGTGAAATTTTGAAGAATTTTTGCTGTTAGGTGCAGGAAATGCTTGTGCTTTTATTTACAATGTGCAGCATGATGTAAAGTGACTGTGATGAAATCTGTTGGCTCATAGCAATTCAGTATGTTATTTATGATGGGAAAATGGACCTTAAAAACATTTGTCAAGTATAGCATAATTCTTTCCCTTGGATTTTATTTGTTGCATTTCTGCATGGTCTGGATCTGATAACTGACTAATTATTGCAAGAGGTAGCAAAGGTTCAGTTTTCTTTCCCATGGTTTCAGCTTCCTTGCTTACTCTGTCTCTCTCTTCCCTTCCTGCTCTCCTTGCTTTTCCTTTTAGCTCTTTAGCACGCAAAACTCAGTTCTTGAAATTTAAATATAAGTATTACTCAGTTTCCTGCACAGTCTTAAGACTCAGAAAGTTTTTTTTGAAGAAGATGAATAGTAATAAAGTCTTATTTACTGAAATAAGTGATGTCTCATTTGAGGCAGGAAATCTGTGACTGAGCTCTGACTCTTGGACACAAAGTCCATCCTTCCCATCTAGTCCCTTACGTTTCCTCTCAATTTTTTCTTTTAGCTCATCAGTTTTCAAACATATCCATTGCTTTTTTTGTGTGTCCGTCAATGGTGAGCAGTGAGCACCATAAACATTGTTACATTGCTTAGAATCTGTTACAGATAACTCATGGTACGGATTTTCATGCGTTAGGAATCATTAATAAGGCCAGGGACCATCTTTTTCTTCAGTGAAGTCCATACTGGTCCAGGTCGTTCCCTGTCCTAGAATATTGCCATTTTACAGGTAAACAGGTGGTGCTTCTCAATACCTTACTCACTTTAATCAGGGATTTTGGTTACTTTGTTTGTTGTTGCACCTTCTGATCTGCTATTCAAACATCTCCCCTTGTTAATTTCTTTCTCCTTATGCTCTGAACAACAGGGGTGACCCAAAGCTTCCAGTCTATCCCAACCTCTAGGCTGATTGCTGTTGTTCACAGTGTACTAATAAATGTCTTCTGAGTGCTGTTTCTTCTTCAAGAGTTGTCCTTCCCTTGGTCTTTGCAATTTTTGTTGAGGCTTTCTGTTCCAGTGCTAAAGTCTGGAAGTTTTGTCAGTGCCCCATTGTCTGTACTGCTGATAGCAGTGTTTAGAACTTCCTGCTCTTTCAAGGTTGCCTTTGTTTGGCTGCGTTCTCCTAAATACAGGGCCAAGCGTAGGGCTTGTGCTTATTCTGGAGTTGGGGCACTCTGTACTTCCCCAGATGTGCCAGCTGTTGCTGTATCTACCTGCTGATGTGGAGCCTTCACAGCAGAAGAGCCCTGGGTGAGATTTAACTGAAACCTTACTTATGCCATGAAAGTTAAGCTCAAACCTCAACCATGGTAGAGTGGGCGGGTGGAAACAACAGTATTGGCACTTCTGTGGTCCTCGTTCATGAGTTTGTCCTTTTTAATGGATTTTGTCCTCATGAGGCCATGAGTTTCTCTGGGAAACTGCCAGCTTGGAGAGTGTAGAGGAACCACTGTTAAATACTGTATTCACAAGCCCTTATTTGAGCAACACTCTATGAGAACCAATGTGCCTCCTGGACACGTTCCTTCAGTCAGCTGGGAGAAAGTGGAAATTCATGTGGCTGCTTCTGAAAAGGAGTAGTGTCCTGGATGCCAGGA
Organism: Pachyramphus minor; assembly: GCA_013397135.1. NCBI lineage: Eukaryota > Metazoa > Chordata > Aves > Passeriformes > Tyrannidae > Pachyramphus > Pachyramphus minor. The sequence goes on along the minus strand of VYXB01007950.1, from coordinate 972,102 downwards.
CAGAAGCCAGCTGGAAGCACTCAGCACCCCCTTGAGGCGTTAAATCAGTTTTTGGATAGCCACTTGTAATGTTGTGAGCCTTTGTAAATGCTGGTCATTGTTGGGTTTAAAAGCTTGTGGGAGCACCTGAGTGAGTTGAAGAACCTTAGTACATAGGCCAGCCAATTGGAGGTTGGTCGTGGACAATAGGTAACTTCTAATTCATGTCTAAGATAATACAGTATTTTGTTTCTTTTGAGTCAAGAAACTCAGAATTGTAGGCAGAGGAGGAACGAGAATTGCCATTTTTTGGGGAGTAACAAACAAATGTCAATGCTGCAGAATGACAGTAATGCAGCAGAAAATGGAGATTAAAAGTGTTTCTATCGTAGCCTTGGTGGGGGCGAATGCTCAGTGTGCTGCTTTAGGAGGGGACCCTGGAGATGTGGCTCACAGTGAAAAATTCGCATTGTACTCAATTACAGAAAGAGAGAGCTTCTTAATCCTTTTATCTTGTTTTTTCTTGTTTTTTTTTCTTTTTTTTTTTTTGACTAGAAAGAAACAAACTGGCAGCACACTTAACAAAATCCCCCTGTCTTCTGTGCCTAAGTACTGGTCTCCATGGACCCGATTGTTTTGTGTTGGTGTGCTATCCAACAAACTTAAATGCCTGACAGTAATGTTATTGTTAGCAAAGATTCCCTCCCCTAAGAGGAGTCTCCTCACAAGTTAGTTAATGATGTTTTTATTAGCATATATGTTGGTTCATGGTGCCCTAAGTAGCTTCTAATTACAATTCTTTGTCCGAATACCTTGGGTGGCTGCCAGCTTTCCATTTTGCCAGCTGAGGAATATTGTAGCAAATAGTTAGGGAACCTGAGGGCCATATTTCTAGGGCAGGAAAATTTGTCTCTGTCCTTTTAAAATCTATTGTGTTGAACTCTGGGATTTTTAATTTTGTTTAATAAAAGAAGCCTCAATTACTTGAGCCCAATTTAAGCGTCGATAGGAATTAACCTGTGTTGTGATGTTTTTGTTTTGTGGTTGTTTTTTTTTTTTTTTTAATCTGCTCCACTTCCAGGAAAAGGCTAACTGATGGCATGTCTACAGCTCCCTCTTTTCTGAGTGACAGTAGTTGTCCTTGTGATTCAGTGGCAGTGTCACACCACCATCTATCAATGACTTGAATTATTTCTGCACTCAAGACACTGCCTGAATTTTGCTCTATAGTGTTATAAAGATGACTCTGATGGTAGCCCACATTTCAGTCAGAGTGGAGGTGGTTCACTGTATGCAGTGTGAGGACCTCCATGCATTGAGCTACTGTTTCCGTGCTGCAAATGTCGACAGGTGATTTGGTAGTATGTAAGAACACAAGTGGCATTAGAGCTAGTAAGTGAATATGTTATTTTTACTGGTTTCAGAGTGAGTGTAAAGCATGGTAAATCATTGAAGGGATGCTTGTGAAGGTGTTTTTTTCTTAAGCTTCAACAAACTTGTAGCTTGACAGTGTGTCATGATTTTGATGTGGTGTCCTTTTCACCCTTTATTTAATGACTGTAAACTTCAGAAGGGCTAGGCACTGGGTCAGTTTTAAGATGTTGCAGAAGTTTGTTTTCTACTTATTTTAAATATCTTTAAAAGATTATTGTAAAGTGTTGAAATTATTCCTTCTTCACTTGAAGAATTCTTACATATTGGAGTAAAATGGCTCATTTTTATGTATATATGTGTATGTATACATCTCCAATTAAACTAGCAAAAAATACCTGCAGGTCAGAGACAGATAGATCTTTCCTGATTTATTCAGCTTGCAAATCCTGAGAACTGTCATCTCAGCCTTCACTCATGTAGGGAAAAATAGTCAGGGTTTTAAAATGCTAAATGGTATCTGATAGTGGTTTTCATGCATGACATTTTTCCCATTTGCTCTCTGCCAGCTGAGAACGTCAGGAATTTTGTATCCCTCCCTGTTCTAGAAGCTTAATGTATCAAGATAATCTGTTTAATACTTTTGGGGTTTGCCTTTGCTTCTGTCCACACTGCAGTTTTCTGTCCATTGGCAACCGCTGCCTTGAAGGTGGCAGGAATTAGGGGATGTAAATACCCAGACTTGGGCAAGTGAAGGCTCCTAAGCTGTGGAATAGGTTCTGTTCTTGGTGCACTGACTGCTTCAACGAGCTCATGGAATGCAGATGCACAGGTGGCAACCTCAGTGTCTTCCCGTGTGGGTGCTTACCTGGCTGGTCCACGGAAGCAGTTAAGGCAGCTCTCCTAAACAGTCTGGTAGAAGCTTGTTTCTGGCACTGATCTACCGTACTCTTCACCATGATAACTTCAGTGGTTCACTTTGTAGGAATAGGAGGCAACAGCAGGAATGTACTTCAGATGGGTTTTGGGACGGGAATGAAGGCGTTTGTTGGGTTGACGTTGGCAGGAAGGGCCAAGAACAGGAGAAACAGGACACCCATAATCGCCTGCAGAGGGGTGGGAATGGTCTACTGAGTGAGGGGATTGAGGTACATGAAGATCCTAGTCTAGGAAGCATGAGTGTGTATAGTAGGAAGGGGAAGGAAGTTGTAGGGCTGTGTCACTTGCCTGCATGTGTCAGTGACTAGCACAGCCAGAAGCTGTGGCTGTCCTTACCATTAGTGGCACCCAAATAAAGAAAGGGTAAGCATCTCTGACCTTGGGAGGAGCCAACTGGTTTGGTCTTGGCCACTCAGATGCAACATATGTCCTCAGAGGGCGGCTCAGTAGGAATGAGGATGAAATCTAGTCAAATGATCACAGATGTCAGGAAGCAAATCTTGTGCTGCTGTGCACCTGCAGGTGCTTGAGAGGGCACCGTGTAGAAAGTCTCAGCTGAATTCAAAGGTTTGTTACATTCACTGAGCACTAGTGTGATTCTGCTCAGTCTGCACACCCTTATCCTTCCCAGCTATGCTGGTAGGCAGAATTCTAATTGATTTGTATAAAGAGCAGGTGATGTACAGTCTAGAATGGCAGAAGAAACCCAACAGAGGAGTTAGGTGGTGGTGGTGGTTGTTGTTGGTTTGGGGTTTGCTTTTTTTCCTCTTGGCTGTGAAGTTGGGAAGAGGCTTCCCTGCTGTGGCAGTATGCCAGCGCTGGGGTGTAGCACCACAGGGTGGTGCAAAGAGCTGCTGACATGAATTAATGTTCCCTGGTGTGCCTGTGAATGAGTCCTGACTGTCTTCAGCAGCATTTGTCAGCTTGTATATAAACAGTAGGTTTTATTTCTGTATTTATTTGTCTTCAGTTTTGCTTTCTAAACCAGCATTCCGTAAGACAGGGTTAAGAGACTTCCACTACCACAGCTCAGGTGTGATTTACATTGCGTTCCCCTGATTTTGGTATTCTCTTTGAAGTACTGTATGACTGCTCTGTGGGTTTTTCTTCCTCGCCATTCTTTCCTGTTAGTACAGAGGAAACATGAAGAGCATTGCCTGTGACCAAATGTGCCCCTCCACGATGAGATGAACAGGAAACAGAAAGCAAAATTCTACAGAGGTTTTAAATAGGTGGTAAATTCCTTAATGTCTACTTGTTTCCATCTTTCTGTCCTTTGTAAGGGCAAAGCTCCTGTTGACTTTGAATGAGGGGTTGCAGAATTCCAAAATAATCCTGGAATCAATGAGAGAAACTCCGGTTATGCTGAACTTGGGTTTGCACCATGTAAAATTGAATTTGCCCTCTGTGCTGCAGGGCTGTACAGCTGTAGGGATTGGGCAGCTTCTAGTTGGATCCTGAGAGAAAAAGGGAATCTGCTTTCAGTGGAAATTTCGTAACACACATGTGGCCTCAATTCTTCTTTAGTGGCAAAGAGTGATGAACCACAAGTGCAAAGTGGACATGTTGATATTTGCATGTCAGTATTTGCAAATAGGCAAATTTTGTGGATACTGAATGAGAGGCACAGGACGAGAGGTGAGCTGCCAGTGATAGTTTGCTCATTACACAGAATGGGAGGTATTCCCAATGCCTAGAAGGACATCTTCTAGGACATCCCTAGAAGGGTTGGACTCGATGATCTCTGAGGTCTTTTCCAATCCAATTGATTCTATGATTCTATGACATGGTGGAAAATGGTAGGGATGAAGTTCAGTAGTGTAAGGAGCAAGCCCCTGTAGCTTTTGGCTCCCAATGAAAAAGTATGCTGTAAAATTGTAGGTAATTTTTTTTTTTTTTGAAACAGAGGAGAAAAGACACCTGTGAATATATTTACTGATTAAATAATGATCACGTGACTATGATGCATCCATGAGAAATTTATTGCATGTTAGGGAAAGTGCAGTTAAGGATGTTCTGTGTTGAGAATCCTACATACAAACCTGGTCACCAGCAGTCAGAAAAGATGAACTGAAGCGGGACCAGGCACAGGGAAGGGTGATTAGACCCAGATTTCTCCGCTTTACCTTATGTTCAGACTGGAAGAGCCTGGTATGGAGACTGGCAAAGTTAAATCTGAAAGTTTGCTGCTCTATATTAATATTTCAGCTAAAGGCAACCAGTGATCACTAAATCTTACTAAGTCAAGGTGCAAGCAAATTACAAGTAGTTTATTAATTAGGAATTCAGAATGTTATTAATTGTCAAAATAATATGATCCTTGTAGCAATGCTGTGGAAAAAGGACACTAATTATTTTAGTCTGGACATTGATTATCTTTTGAAATGGGTTAGGAGTATGATTATTTGTGATGGTGGGAGCTGATGGAGGTCTCTTCCTGGTCTGTGTTTTTTTGTTAGCCCAAGGTGATGTGAGCTGCTGCTGGCTGCAGGTAGGGATGACAAGTATCAGGCTACGGAGGGGCTGACTCCCTGGCAAGATGGGGTTGTGACCTGGGTGTCTGTGTGGCAGAGCCGGGAATGGCTGCCTGAGTGTTTTAGGTGGCCTTTCTCGAGAAGCAGAGTTGTTTATCCTAATTTTCATGGGTCTTACTGGATGCAGAAATACTGAGCTATAAAATCAAAGTAAGAGAAATTGTAATTTATAACACAGAAGGTAGTCCTATGAGAGTTAATTTTGTGAGCTGGTTTTTTGTGTGTCACTTGTTTTGGGCATCTGTCCCACATTCAGTCCTTGACAGGTGAAAAATGTGCAGCTTAGTATTTTGTATCCCTTTAATTAATTTTGTGTAACTCTCTTTTTCCAGTTAATTAGGCCAGAAAAAGGTTCAAGAGGACTTTCCTTTTGGGCACTGATTTAAAAGAAAAAAAAGGAAAAAAGAAAAGAGCATCAAATAAACATAATTATTTGCATGGTATTGGGAAATCTGTGTTCAAAAAACACATTTGTTAAGAATCTGTCATTAGACCATGAAACTCATACCGTCAAAATCTTTCAGCTCCTCTTGATTCATTCAGTGTTGCTAAGAGGCTTTTCCTTTTTTCTTGTAGAAAACAGTGATTTCTTGTAACTGGGACATTGTATCATCACATTCATTAATTAGACTGTTAAAAGAATGATAAAAGGCGTTTGTTTGTTTTGTTTGTTTCTAAATTATTATTTCTCTTTTTGCTTTCTGGCCCTAACCCTGGAAATATTCTTCAGTGAAACACCTATTACAGGAAGTGTTCTTGACAGCTGGTCAGAAGAAAAGGGAGAGAAATTCCCAAGATGTTGTATAGGTCCTCAGTGTGCTCTCAGGAGCAGTATTAAAGGAATTCGAAGCATGTGAATTTAACTGCATGGCTCCTGGGAAGTGTGATTACCATTATCTGAGAGCTCTTTGTATATTCATGAATACTGTATAATCTAGATTAAAGCCAAATCAGCATGTGGGGGGGGGTATATATGGGGTTTTTTTCCAGGAGTTTACAGCCTGGAGGGTGAGTGCATACACCGCTAAAGGTCACATGTACCCTCCACAGTTGTTAAGGTCCCTGATTTTCAGTCTACTTTAACACAACACGCATGTTGAGGAGCAGGTCTTGGAAGTTCTTGAATTTTTTAGTAGGAAACTTCTAGTCACAGGTACACAGTGAGCCAGTTCGGAAAGATGCCCTCCTACACTTGTTATTTGTGATTAGACAAGGACTTGGAGGCGGGGTGTGATGGTAGGTGGGGTGCCTTGGTCACAGTGGTCACAAAACAAGTAATGGGTCCAATGGCTTCTTTTTAGACCTCCTCAGCTATTAACATACTTGAAAAAGCCCTTCTTGTTATCTGAAGTAATGCCCCAAGCTTGTCAGTGTTTAAGAAGCATTTGGACAATGCCTTTAACAAAGTGCTTTAACTTTTGGCTAGCCCTGAATTGATCAGGGAGTTGGTTTGCAGGGTTGTTGTAGGTCCATTCCAACTGAAATGGGCTATTTGGTTCTAACAGACTGAAACTATCTGTCATGATTTGGAAGCATAAAAATTCTGGAAAGCATTTATTGCATTAAACATGCAAGTAATAAAGCCAAACACTAAAACTCCAGAAGGCACACATCTATGCAACTCCCCCAGGATCTTGGCTGATCCCATTTCTTCAGGCCACGCTTCTTGACTGATTCCTCTTTCTTTTCTCATCCTCTTTCCTGCTGTTTTCTCCTGTTAATGAGCTCTCCCACCTGCCTCGCTCCCCAAAACACTTCAGCATTTGACCATCTGTCACTGCTGCTGTGCATCCACACTGTTATAAAAGAAAGTGTCGACCTTGAGCTGCTGTGCGTGATCTGTGATAAATAGCTTACAAACTGGCAAGTGAACCAGTACTGCAAATAACTTGTGTGATACATGGCTCGTGAAACGGCAAGAAATGTGGAGGCTGCGAGGTCAGAACGCTCCGTCTGTAGGTAGAGTTCGGAGAAAAAGACGTGTCCAGTAAATCTGCAGAGGTTTGCGGTGTAACATGGATACGTGCACGTTCGCTGGGCTGTGAGACTTATACCCTACCCTAGTAATGTATTTGATTTAGGAGTTGAGCTCTGTTATCAGCTGCAGCTTGATATGCAGCTTGTGCAGATTGTTTTTCAAATAAAAATTTATAAAATGGCTCTGCGAGTACAGCGAGACTGAATGTATTTTCCAAGAAAGATTATTTTCATTTTTTTAAGACAAAATTTAGTTGAATCAGCAGAAATACTCTTTTACTTCCTTTCTCTAATTATAATCGTAAGCTGAAATTGTAAGTCAACTGCTTAGTCCTGGTAAATTATGAAAATTATGCTGTTTATTGGTTGTTATAACAAACTTATTTATTGTTTGTTGTTTTTTATTTTTCTCAAAGGATGTTTTCCTTGAAACAAAAAGCTGAAGAGTAACTGAAAGAACCACTCTTTTTTAAAATATCTATCATATTATAGCATAGGTAAACTTGACAGGTTTTCTGATTTTTCTGACAAGTTAACTTTATCCAAGTCATTTGCAATGTTTTATAAAACTCAGACCCAATCTGAATCCAGTCTTAGACCTACAAAGCAAAGTAGTGTGGTTTGGCAGGGAAAGGGGTCCATGTGCTGTCAGGTTAGACCTCCAAGTATAGGTGATCTTCATGTCAAAACATGTCCTCAGAATCCATGCCCTGTAGTGGAAAAGGTATGTTGAACCAGTATGTGCTGGTCGCGTTAATTCAGCAGGATGAGGAACAGCAGGAGATAAAGGAGCTCTGCTTTCTTGGTGTTTAATTTTAAGCAAAATTAGAGATGTGTGACCGCTGAAGAGCTCTGTTCTCTATGGGATGATAGAAAGCGGGTGGTTCTGTCATGGCAAGTGTTTGTGACCTGACAAAGTGTGCGATAAATCTGATTTATTAATTATATTTTTTGTCGGGGTGTTATGTTTTAACAGTTTCATTCCTTGGCTCCAATGTACTACCGAGGTTCAGCAGCAGCTGTGATAGTTTATGATATCACCAAACAGGTAAGATCTTCTGATTGCTTTTTGCCTGTATTAATTCCTCTGCTTGAGCCTGAGTTGGAGTTAAACCCCGCAACTTCATAATTATTTATATGTTAACTTATCTGGGGTGTTTGTGCATTGATGGTTTTTGTAGAGCTGGATGGACGTGTCCAACTACCTTAAAACGTTAAATAGAAAGTCCTGATTCTGTGTTGTTTAAACTTCATCTAGAAAAAATGTTGAAGACTGCATTTTGACAAAGTTTCTTTGGATTTCCTCTGGCTATGTAGACAGGATAATATCCTGCAGTACCCCCTCCGAGCACCACCACCTCCATGTTCTCTACATGGAGTTGAATTTCTACTACAAAAAACCAATTATCTTAATCTAAGCTTATAATCTCATGTTTGCATTGCAGGACTCATGTCTTTCAGTAATGAAATAATAAGTCTCAGACCTTTTGTCTCAACATTAATAACTTGGAACAAAAATTGTATTTTCAGACCCCCTTAAGTGCTGTGGCTCATTTCTCAGGCAGAGAAGGCTGGGAGATTCCAGCTGAATGCAGTCAAAGAGGCTTTTGGAAGAAACCCCTGCTGATAAAGCTGAGTCAGAGGCTGTGTTAATGGATGGATGGCCATGACAGTTCACTATGATTTTATTCCTTTCTTGCCAATTGAATTATTTAGCACTAGGTTGAGAGAGCTGGGTTGGTTCTCCAGTGCATTAGTGTAATGATCTGTTGCTGATGATGGTGGTCACTGTTGCACAGCGGTTCTATTCTCCTTGGCTACTTTGCCAAGAAAAGGCGAGGAAAAGTGAGTGGTGCTGAATTAATACTTATTTAAATAAAAAATAACTTACAGTTGATCTTATGTTGTAAGAATGTAATTTTGTTTTGCCAGTCTTTCTCCAAGCTTACGTGGAACAGCTCTCAGAATAAAGAAGGGAAAATAGGAGAGGAAGCCCAATGTGTATTTCACTTTCTGATGCTTAACATTCAGTGTTAATCATTAAAGCAAAATGGATTATTTTTTTCCCAATTGACTGGTAGTGCTCTGCCTTCATTGATTCTGATACAGCCATTGCTGATTTAGGCACAAGTCTTATGTACATTTCTGAAGGGGAGAAAATTATTTATACTATATTTGGGAGCTCACTTTGGGTGTCAGTAATAATTTCAACCATGCATTAGAATTTTAGAAACAAAAGTGATTTTAGTGCTATTACTTCGGTTGTGTAAAGACATAGAAAAATTACTCTTGAAATGTAGGTAGCATCAGGAAGTTTGAATTTTATGCTTGGAGGGGAAAAACCCCAAGTGAATTGTCACCTGTCTCTTTGGTTTCATAATAAATAAATTTAGTTTTACCAGGTAACAGATTTGGAAATGCAGTGGGGAGGGCATCACTGTGGAAGCTCTCCTGGATGTTACTGAAAATTTGGCTGTGGTTGAGATAATAATCCACTGGGAAAAAGTTGAAATTAGACAAATGAAGCTCATATTGCAAGTGAAGGAAATTAGCTATTATCCAGACGTAGAAGAGCTGGGTTGGTTTCTTCGTCACTGAAAATTTAATGTTCAGTGCTGCTTTGGGGTGAGGAGGAGGGGAAGGCAAGAAAGAGGGAAACATCCAAGTTCAGGAATTAATTTGAACAAGTCCTATGACCTAAAGCTTGAAAAGCAGATTACATAGGTACATCAATGATCTTTTAGTCTTGTGATCTGTATAATTATTATTATTATTACATTAACACTGTCAAAGCTATGTTCCTCTAACTTGAAAAATAAGCAAACACATTGATGGAGAGTAGGCTGTTAACTTACTTAGTTATGTCTCTGACTTAGGATTCATTTCATACTTTGAAGAAATGGGTGAAAGAACTAAAAGAGCATGGTCCTGAAAACATTGTAATGGCCATTGCTGGAAACAAATGTGATCTTTCTGATATCAGGTAATAATTTTTGTTGTTCCCTTCTTTGCAGTAACTATATTGTTTCTTTCCTTCAGGTAGCTATTTTTCTCCATTGTTGTAATAGTACGTATTTTTGGCCAGGTGTATTGATTCTTTCTAACACCCATGATTCTAGCAATGCAAAACCTCAAGAACAACAGCAGACTTGAATTACGTACTTTTTTTAACCTCTCTTTTACTGCCCTTCCTCTATAATTGTATAATCTCTACAACCTTCAACTGTTGAATTATTGGAAATGAAAAAGTATTCTGTTTTATTTTTTACTCCTTCCACTCAGTTCGAATGTGCAGAATGTGATAAGGGATGAGCAAAACCAACAATGTAAAGCTAGAAGGATGGGCCCAAGGTTAAAAGGTGTTATTCACAGAGCTTTAAGAACTTGTGCTTTGCAACAGCTGAAACTGTCCCATAATACTGTATGTAGAAAGTGTATTTTTGGTTTTTTTAGAAGCATAATGTCAAGTAATTCTTGTCATCTGCATGAAGCAAAGAACCTTCTGGGTAAAAGAGGGGAGGGTTGAATCCACCTGTGTGCAGAAGAGCTGAGATGATTTGGAATGATAGTGAAGCTGGAATCACTCTTCTGCTTGTTAGCTTTATTTGGATTTGCATTTATCCTTTCAGGAAATGGAAGCAGATTCTGCTGTACAGTTGTGATTCTTTGTGTCAGTCCATGACTGTTATTTCTTGCTTCAGCTAAGAGTACAGACTCAAAGACCGTATTTGATGCTGTCGTCTTAGGACTTCATAGGCTCTCATGGTTATTCAAATATCTCATGGTTGTTCAACTCCCCTGTTGTTCTAATGTGTAACTTGAAGTAAGTGAAGCAGCGCTTTATTGAATCAAGGCCTATATAAAGATAGGACCTGTGTGGGGTTTTGTGGTGTTGGGGTTTTTTTGTTTGTTTGTTTGGGGGGGGGGGGTTGTGGGTTGTTTGTTTGTTTGGGTTTCTTTGTTCTACCTCCTGTTACTGTCAATCATGAACCGACACAATACTGCAAGTCACTGCTTTCTGTAAGTAGTGGACAAGCCCTGATTCAAGAGACTCCTGGTTTCTGATGGGCTAAGAATCGGTGGCATATTGTCATCTCCTATGTCATGTTGTGATATGCTCGTCAACATGGTGAAACTCAGTCCTACAAGACAAACCCAAAGGTTTCCAAATATAAAGTAGAAAAAAAAGAGGAAAGGACAATTATAACAATAAAACCAAAAACCAGTTAGCACAAATCAGAGTTTTTGGTTGCCCTGAAAGTCAGTTTAAATTGATCACTTAAGTGTTCCCAGCAATACAATGGCCAGATTAACTCAAGGGTAGTAAGTTTGGAGATTGTGACAAAAGATACCAGTTGCAAATGAATCTGTAACCACCCTTCCCCCTGCTTTTGGAAGCATTTGCCATAGCAGCTAGCTTTTAGATGCAGTTCCACCAGAGGCAGATTAACTTGAGGACATGAAGAAAAACCTCCACCCCAGAAAGGTTTTGGGAGTACTGGGATTCCTCACAGAGCTGCTGTGATCTTCTCACCACATTATTATCAACCGCTACCTGTAGCGTACTCATTGCTGATCATCCAGTTTTTGCTCCCGTTCTGTTCAACCAGTACAGCTCTTCCTTGTGCAAATTGTTTTGCTGCATGAATGGTCCTCACTGTACTCCATGAGCTAACGTGTCTCAATCTTTTTGTTTTTTTTAGGGAGAGGGCTTTTTCTCCCTGTACTTATGAATAATTTTGGGAACAGTTTTCCGTGCAGTTTTTCTTTCTGCATCCCCCATCTTTTTTCATTCTGAAATCATCCAGTGATGCCCAACTAAAGAGATTTTGGTGGAAAAATAGAGAGCAGACTATCTCATACATGATACATTTTCAGTGTGGTTCCAGAAATCTGATTGTTCATGCAATGCATGAAGCTGCATGCATTCTCTGTCTGCTTGATGTCTTCAGATTTACTTCACTAAAAAATGATTTTAGGTGAAACGTGTCAGCAATTTATCAGATTGTTTCTAATGATTGATTCCAATACATGCCTTCAGGCACACAGAATTTAAAAATAAGATGATGTGAGCTTACAGGAGCAAGCTGCTGTTTGTATGCATTTTTGGCATCTCTCTTTGGGTTTTGTACAGCTTTTGGCAGATGTTTTGCTGGGTATCAGAGAGACAGCTGCTTTGGAGACCAACATGAATAGATGCAAAAGAGGACAAACTGACCCAGTTCAGGTTGATTTGATTCTGCCATCTCCAAGAGTGTAGGAGATAATATCAGGAGGAATGAATGTAAGCAATAAGAACTGATTATCTTCCTTTGGGAAAAGACTGACATTATTTCTCATAATCACTGACCATGTTACCCTCCTCGTTTAGCATCTAGAATCTTGTTTTAAGCTTTCAAGACGTATTTGGGACACTTACGGATCATGCTGCTTTTCCTCAACATTGTTAATAAACTATCATGGGGTTTTGGTGCTCTGTTAAACTAAATTTCTTCTCCGCTTTGAAGGAATTTCTACAGATAGGCAGGCAATTTTATTAAGTATAAATCTTTGTTGTAGTATTGTCAACTCTATTACTGCTGAGTGTTCAGCATACTTTTAAGTAATAGTCACACTTTCTTCTGATGTGTGTCTGGTTCTGACAGGTCACAAAAAAGTAGTTTCAAAGACAGGAGCTGTAACTTCAACGCTAAAATGTTGTAAGTCTAAAATACTCTTCGAGCATTGTAGAAGTCAGTACTCATAACAGCAACTAAGAAGTGTTCACTTCCCTTAAAATGTGGTGCATCTTCTTAACAAATTGTGTTCACTGGAAATCATTGGTTAAGAGAATTCAGCAGAATTTCATGCTCAGACCTTCAACTCTATGCATCCAGAATACTTCTTTATTCACTAATTGTTCAGAAAATCTCAAGGGAGATTGAGTCAATAGAGTAATTTGGAAAGGATAAAATGAAATAATTGACATCTTTCAGAACAGAATTGAACAGAGCTAGCAGATCTTTAAGGAAGTCTTCCATAGAATGCAAGAGCTGGCAATCCCCAGGAGCAAGAAATCAGGCAAGGAAGGCAAGAGACGGGCATGGCTGAGTAGGGGGAACTGCTGGTCAGAGAAAAGAGACAGAAGCAAATGACAGACAGAGGAAACAAGGACAGGTATAGGGGGAAGAGTAGAGAGATGAGATACGGTTGCGTAGGGATGGGGTGAGGAAGGCCAAGGTGAAGCTGGTACTGAACCTCCAAGGAACGCAAAGAATAACAGGAAGGGCTTCTACAGGTCTTCTAACTAGAGCAAAGAAGTCAAAGAAGGTGTACCCCCTTGATAAACAGCACTGGAAAACTGGTAACAATGGATGAGGAAAAGGCTGAGGTACTCAGACAACTTTTTTTGCCTCAGTCTCCAATGACAGCCTCTCCTCCCAACCTCTCAAGTAGATGGACAGCAAGATGGGAAGTGGGGAATCAAAGTCTCTCCTGCTGTAAGGAAAAATCAGGTTCATGACTACCTGAGGAACCTGAACTTACGTAAGTCTATGGGACCCGATGAGATGCATCTCAAAGTGCTGAAGGAATTGGCTGGTAGTTGCCAAACCACACTCCATGATATTTGAAAAGTCGTGAAATCCCAGGTGACTGGAAAAGGGGAAACATCATACCCATCTTAAAAAAGGCTAGAAAGGAGGACCCTTGGAATTACTGACCTGTCAGCCTGAGCTCTGTGCCTTGGAAGATCATGGAACAGATCCTCGTAGAAGCTCTGTTAAGGTACATGGAGGACAAGGAGGTGACTCAGGACAGCCAGCATGGATTCACCAAGGTCAAGTCCTGCCCGACCAACTTAATGGCCTTCCATGGTGGAGTGACTGTTACGATAAATCCACTTGATATATGCAGCCTTTTTGGTGTCAGCAGCACTGGATGGCATGATGCTTATTGCCCATGTGGCGTGGACATTTATAGCCTCCTTTAAAAATGTCATCAGGGAAAGCTAAAAAGTTTTGTGATCCTTCCTTGGAATATTGTTACTTGCTGCTACATTACTGTTTCCTTGACTCTTGAAGTTTGCTTTCTTATCCAATTTACACAAGTTGACAGTCTTTGTTAAGTAATCCTATGCTTTCAAATTTCTCTCCTTACTGTTTGAATATTATGTTATATAGTTAAGTTCCTTTTTTCTTATCTCCAGGGCCATCTGCAGACAGTAGTACCTTTCATAATAAAGCCCAAGGAGCCATTTCAGAATTAGTAAGGGGAATGCTGCCTTCCCTGTGTCTTCTGCAATATAGAGACATCGAATACGAAGAAGCAAGTAATAGAAACAAGCTCTGAATCCAGATGTTGGAACTGTAGGCTACTTTTTTAAAAAAGATTTGTCATAAATCAGGCAATTATTCTGGCTCTCTCCCTGTTTCCCATGAGCAGCAAATCTGATTTATTTAAAACATACAGCTCCATAAGCTAATTGTGAAATGCGTTGCTGTGATCCCACGTAGGTACCTTCTATTAAAGTCCAAGGCACTGAGGCTTGGAGGAAATTGTTGAGGAGTCTGGATTGGTATATCAGAGATGTGCAGTGAAGGAGTTGGTGCAAAATCTGCATGTGCAACGGACATCTATAAAGCCACACAAAACAACACTTGATATATTGAACAGTCATGCTGGCAGCCTGGTGTTTCAACTTGTCCTCCCCTAATTGGGTATACCTTGGGTGCCTGTTAGCTTGTTCAGTCTCTCAGATTCTCAGCTGTTGCTCAAAAATTAGGAATAGAGGTGGTTACAGACAGCAGCAGGCACAGGCAGATCCATCTTTGCCACCTGGCTCAGGCAGATACAAGGTCAGCATAGTGCTTGCTTGTCTTAAGCAGAGGTTTATTGTATGTTGTAAACTGCATTTACCAGCCTTGGACCTATGAAGTATTGGCTTTCTACCTGGGATTTTAAGGTGATGTCACTTAGGTGACAGGGCACAGAATGGTGGTCTTTCCCCAGTGAACTGGCCCTCAGAGATTGCTGTTGCTGATGTGCTTTCTTATTTATTTCGGAATCTCTCTTGTTTCTTTGCTGCAAAGACCGAGACATGCGATGCTCTTATCATTTTCATCCACAATAGTTGTACCCTATCTTGTTTGAACAGTTGGTATGTGGAGAGTGCTGGTTGCTGCCTGGATCAGCAAAGTTGCGTGTCTTTTCTCAAGCATTTTAATGCTTTTCTTATCAAAGTCAAGCTTAAAAGACAAACAAATGGGTTGTTATTTCAATTATCTTCTTTCTTTCAAGGCATGAAGTCAACAACAAGTCCCAGAAATCTGCAGATTGATCACTGCTGAAATGTTGATATTTTGAATATGATGTTCTAAGTGCCATATGAAGAAAGATAGTATTACTTTGGCTGAGAAGAGCATATTAATGCTTTTCTGATCAGGCTGTGTTTGCGGTTGGGTTCCCCCGCCCCCAGTTTTTTAAATTTAGTTTGACTTCTTTTATTTGTAAATGTTTTAATTTATTTTTTTTGCAGGGAGGTTCCTGTGAAGGATGCCAAAGAATATGCAGAATCTATAGGTGCAATTGTTGTTGAAACCAGTGCAAAGAATGCTGTTAATATTGAAGAACTTTTTCAAGGAATAAGTAAGTAAATGTTTCCTTTATTCATTTTGGTTGTTTGGAAATCTTCTGAAAATAGCAATTTGTCTTGAGTCTATAAACTACTTTCCCAAGGACATCAATAAATCCCACTGAGTTAGTAGTATGGCTGCTGTTTATGCAGAGGTAAACTAAGAAAAACTTTGAATACACCAGAGCAAAACATAATAGATACAGGATAAGCCTGTTTGTTCTAAATCTGTATATAAACCCTGACCTGAGTCACATCTTCTGTTTCAGACAAAGCCTCCTGTAAAGACGATACTGTTGATCTTATCATCATGTTGATAAAAACTCAAATGTTGATAAATGCTGCTGGAGGGCATTGATAAGTAGGAAGTAGTTATTGCAGTGGAATCCATTTTAAAAAAAAGCCCGAACATGAATTTCTTTCCGCTTCTTTTAAACATGATGAGACTAGCACCTGTCATGAGGAGAAGAAAAAATGTCTCATTTAATCTGCCTTCTACAGGTTCCAGTGTTGGTCTCTGTCTGCAAGGGGGAAGGACCTCGCAGGCTGGAAGGGACCTCACAAGACCTTGAGTCCAACTTCCTGCTCCAGGCAGACTTGATACTGAATTCAGACAAGGGTGCTTGGGCCATTGTCTGGCTGGACCCCAGAGCAGAGGTTCCACAATGTCTTTGGGCAGCTGAGTCCAGCATTTAGGTAGTCCTCACAGCGACATCCCCAAGCTGTTGTATCAAGCCAGAATTATCCTGATTCAATTCACAACCACCATCGCTCCTTGTCCTGGATGCACATTGCTGAAGAGCCTAGTTCAGTCTTCTTAGCAGCCTTTTGCACAGGTACTGACAGACAGCTTTGTGGTCCACCAAAGCCACTTATCTCCAGACTGAACTGGCCCTGTTTCATCAGCCTTTCCTCATAGGGCAGGTACTCCAGACCTGACTGTCTTGCGTCCCTCCTCTGAATTTGTGTCAGCTTGTCAACATTTTATTTCTGGGGGGCCCAAAACAAGTGTGACCCAGCTGATGTTAGACTGTATCTAGGAGGGGATAACCACTTTGTCTGATGTTTTGTCTTGGCTCTTGTGGGTATGACTGAGGATCCTGCTGGCTGTCCTTGCTGCCAGGGCATGCTGCTGGCTCATACTCAGATTGCTGCCCTCAGGTTCTTTTTGGCAGATCTGCTTTCCAGACAGCCAGTCCCCAGCCTGTCTCATAGCCAGGGGCTTTTCCTTCCTACAAGCAGGGCTTGGTATTTGTCCTTTCTGAAGTACAAAAGGGTCCTGTTGACCCATCTTTGCCTCCAGCCTAGGACCCTCTAAACAGCTGCCCTGCCCTCAGGGGTATTGAATACACCCCTGAGTTGGGTATCATCTGAGGGTTGAAGTGGGTGTGTGTTTTTTCATCCATCAGGCCACTGATAAAAGGTATTAAGCAAGGTACTCCGCTTGTAACTGACCCGAGGGTAGATGATTACTGTTAACCACTGACCTTTGAGTATGATGATCCAGCCAATTCCTCACACAGCTAACAGTCATCCTATCTAGACTGTAACATCCCAACTTGGATGTACTAGGATGCTGTTGAGAAAAGTATTGAAAGCCTTGCTAAAGTCAGGGTAGATGTTATCTACCTGCTCTCCCTTGATCACAGATCCAGTCATAGTGTCATTTAGGGCAACCAGGGTGGTTAATGGTTAACCATTAGTAAGTCCATACTTACTTGGTCCTGGCCACTTTCTTCACCTTGTGCTCAGAAGCAGTTTCTGAGAGGATTTGCTCTGTGGTTTTCCCAGGAAGTAGAGTGAGATTAAGCAGCCTGTAGATCCATGGCTTGTTATTGTGCTTTTTGAAGACACATACAACATTCACCTTTCTCCACAACCTTTCAAAAACAATAGGGATGATAAAGAACAGCCTTGCAGTGACACTGGCTTGTTCCTTATGCATGCTGAGGTTATATGGGTTGAGATTTTTTTTCAATCCTCCGTAATCTGACCCTCTTCCATTACTGGTGGTTCCTCCTCTCTGTGAATCCTGTTCTGCGGTGCAGAGACCTGGGAGACAGTATATCCAGAAACTCAACCTTGTTTCCCTGCAGTTACTTTATTTTATTTCACACATTCATAATCAGCTGATATTATCTACCCCTCTTCTCCTGAGATACGGCCTGTTCAAGTGTTTGCTTCACTCACATGGGGTGTATTTGAACTGGTTAATGAGAACCAGTATTCCTAGAATACTCTACCTTTCTTTTCCTCCTTTTAAAAAAGAAGTGTGTGTAGCATGGCTGTCTGGAGGAACTGGTTCTTCCCTGTGATAGTTTACTTGTTTGTCTGCATCCGATGGTTGTGAATGTTCTCGCGGAAGAACTCGTTCTTGCCACGTAATTAGATAATTAGTTTCCATCTTTGATAGGCATTGCTGCAGCTGGCAGCGTGCACCGTCCCTAATAATGGATATAATAGACGAGGAAAATCAGCTAAATTAAGTTTAGTATGAACTAGATACCCAGGCAAGTGCACTTAATTCCACAAGCAATTATTTCTATATATAGAAATATTTGGTCTCAGTGGACGTACTTGTGACCTTATCAAGCACTCAGCGGAGAGAAAGGAGAAAGTTGGTAGTGTATGTTTATGGAAATACAGTGGAAACCAAGTGAGAAATGCATGAGTAGGAGGAGAATTAATTAGTATGGTTATGACTGGGCAGCAGATATTTATAAGTAACTTTCTGATGTTTTACACCACTTCAGTCTTGGTGCAATTTCCAAAAAAGTCTGTCTCTGCAAAGTTGCATAGCAGCATTTCTGCCTTTTCAGTGTATGAAATCCTTCATAGGTCATGTCTCCTGCTCTGTTGACTAATTTTGTTTGTGTGGTGCCCTGGAAGTCACGTTGCAGCTTTAGTTTTGCTTTCATGCTGCCTGAGAGCTCCTGCCCTTCTCTTTGTGCTGCTATAGAAGGGCATGGTGCAGCTCCCCAGACTCTGAACAATGAGACAACAGCTTCTGTTTACCTTGAAGTTTGTAGGTGGACTGAATGGATTGTCTGTTTTACAGCCAAGATTTGGAAGAATGTTCCAACATGTGTGGAGAATTTCTCCATTAAATCCTTCTTGAAACTGATACCACGAACAGAAAGCACAGACTTCATTTTAATTTAGCTAAACAATTTACCTCCTGCTTACTTATGCTTTTCATTTCCCAGGGATTTTAAAAAATAAACATTTTTCCTTCCTAAGGTGTCTAACAACTGTCATTTTTTCAGGGACAATGTTATGAATGGACTGAAATGGTATAGTGATAAAAACTTACTTATCATAATGATATAAAGAAAGTGTAAAGAAGAAAAGGGGAACTGGGATGTTTGGCTGACAACCAGAAATATCTTGGAAAAATTACAGAGATTGCCACGTAATTAGATAATTAGTTTCCATCTTTGATAGACAGATCACTTAATTTCTAAGATTGTTACGTTACATTAGGCTTAAAAGATTTTTTAAATAAGTTTTCTCTCAGAATTTGCGGATTTGACTGCTAAGAGGGATGTCTTCATAACACAGTCTCAATACAAATTCATTGTCCTTAATTCTTATCAAAAAAGTACAAAATGTGAATGACTAGAATCAATAAAAGTTTCTGCATTTTTGAGGATGGGTCAGATTTGGCAGGAGAGGTATTCTGCAGTCAGTGTACTTAGGCAAATAAGGCTGAGTAGGCAGACTGAGCACAAGTCAGCAAAGTTAGTGTTCTCTGTGCTGTAGGGTTTGCATTGAGCTGAGTGATGGGCTACAGCTCCTGGGTTCTGTTGTACCCATGTGGTTTCAAACGGCAAGCCACTACACTTACCCTGCTTGCATTTAGCAGTACCTGACTGAAAGCTTGCTGTGATTATGAAATATCAAGTGGCTGACTTACGTCTCTGTAACAAGAAAACAATATTTTTAATACGGTTGTATATTCCCCACTTGAGCTAAATTTTCCCCAGTGTCTTTCTTTAGAGGTTTTTGACACAAAAAAGGCTTAATGATATTTTTTACATGTGTTCCAATAGTTCTTTTTTAATAGCTGGGTTTCTATGGGATCAAATGTTATTAACTTTTTATTCTCGGCCTTAGAAGAATCGTAGGCACAGTGGCTCCTTGTTGCTGGTTTATACTTTAGCAGCAGCAAAAGTGCCAGTAATGTATTATACAATCACAGTATAATAAAGTTGTGCCTGTATGGGGGGTCATACCCCTTCTGTATTGCCCCTTCTTGGTTGTAGAGCTGACCTTTGTCTGCTGACCTTTGCTTGTGCCTGGCTGGTTTTCAAAGACTAAACAAGCTGCCCCACATGTACTGTCATTTAGTGGCAATCACACCCTTGCAATTTTCAGGCACCTGTTCATTTAGCAGCTCAAATAAGCCTTAGTTACCTTATTCAAATCTAGTACACGCCCAGCTGTTTCTCCTCAGCCTGCCTGTGTTGCCTGTTACCTCAGTGTGAAGGTGCCCCAGATACGAAAGAGCAGATTACATAAAAGCCATCCTCCGTAAATGGCAAAGCTGAGGCTGTACCTCCCAGGCCAATACGAGTCTGCATCAGTAGGTCCAATGGTGAGCAGGTGGTGGGACAAATAAGCTGCTGAAGAATACCTAGCCAAGTGAAATATCAAATAAACTTGTGCCTAAACAAACAACAACAAAAAAATTACATCCATGCATTATTTTTTTTAAGTCTGGTAAATCACAGAACCATAGGATGGTTTGGTTTGGAAGGGACCTTAAAGATCATCTAGTTCCAACTCCCTGCCATGGGCAGGGGTGCCCTCCACTAGATCAGGTTCCTCAGGGCCCCATCCAATAAATGTTGGAGATCGGTGTCCTACCAAAGGGGGCAAGATTGAAGTATTTCAGCATCTTCTGTCGAGGGTGAGAAGGAAGTGGTGAACAAGATTATCAGAATCAATTTATGGAGAGCGTGTGAAGAGTGGTTAGCACACTCAGTCTTACTGATGCTAGTACTCCGAGAAGGAGAGACAGGGTGATGTTTAAAAATCCAGATAAGAATGTTCTTCCTAGATGAGGCTTCCTAATTAGAGCAGAGTTTGTGTCTTGGGATTCAACCTTTCATGTGGTAAATGCTCAGTTATAAATGTATGAAGCTATTGATTTTCTGATGCCTTGCCAGCAGCTCATATATTGAATATTTAATGTAACCCAAATACTTGTTTCCTAGAAATACTTGGAGATTAAAAAAAACAAATCAAACTCAGTCTCTAGAGTTTACAGTTTAACCAGTTGTATACTGGACAATCTAAAGAGGAAGGTGTGAAGTGTCTGTCTGTGGAATGGGAAAAAGATCCTTCCAGCAGACATTCAATGTTTGCATTGACTCAGATGGATTTGGATGGGTGGAATTGCAGATGGACAATCTTCAAGCTTTGTGAGTGATGAGTATGGTGGTTTTCATCTTGTTATCTGCTAATTTGCAGGTATCTGTGAACTCCTTTGAAGAGGTCTGTGAAAGATATTCTAAGACAATAAAGTACATTTATGTTACAAAGCAATTCACATACACCAGTTTTTAAGGTAGTCCAGACTCATAATTGAATTTTTGTAGTGAGTGTGAAAGGATGGAAAAACATGGTCCAAACTTATATTTGGGATTATATTCTTTGCAGTTTATGTTCCCTGTGTTATAGGATTAGTCCTCCTTTTGATTTCAAATTTTAGTGAATGGAGCAAAACTTAATGACCTTTGGAGTACTCCTAGAGTTAAACGTGAGGTACGGGATTTCTCTCCAAACAAGGAGAGCTCTTCAATGTAAACTAGTAAATAAACTGAAACAGCCCAAAGTTAATTACAGCAGGACCTTGAATCAAGGTTGGATCTCTTAGTAATTAAAGTCATTAGGACTACTGTTGTTTACTTTGATGCATGCAGGATTAAAATATTTGTTGTGTTTGGTTTTTTTTTTTATTTTCTGGAGATTTTAATTAAATGAGCAAAATGTAGTTGTATTGCTGCTTCCCCTAGCAAGAACCTCAGTGTCATCAATCTATGCTTTTGCCTTAAAAAAACAAACCAACCAAAGACTTTTCTTGCATGGAGATGCTGTTAGATGTGCTATTAGGAGTATTAAAATAATTGCAACTTAACCATGTTTAGTTATGCAATAGATTTTATTTTAAGGATGTGTTCCCTTCCGTGAAAACTTACAACATGAGTAAAGAATAAACAGCTGTCTTCTCTGTCAGCTGGGGAAAACATTACCTCACTATAAATATGGGGGAGAAGAAGAAACTAGAGTCAGGCTAGTGGGCCAGACTTTATGACCCATTTGAGAACATGGGCAACTTCTAAAATACTAGGGAAATGGATTTCAAAGTGTGAAAGGATTTGGGGAGATGTGAAGTGTGACTATTTAAAGTCCTACAGGTGCAGAAAACTGCCAAAACTGTTGGATAAGATGTGCCTGCTTCATTCTGTCATGTCTTCGCAGGTGGCTGTTCTTTATTAATGAGGTTTATAGAGAACAGTGCTTTGCAGTGGCTCATACTGCTGTGATACAGCAAACACTTTGAGGAGAAGGTTCTGGCCATTGTATAGCTGTTTTATCACCTCTTGAAAATGTTGATCTTTTCTCAGGGGAGCCATTAGAAGAGCTCACCTGAGCTGTGATAGCTGTCAGGCTGCTGCTCTGGGGCAGAGTGAAATGGATTTCACATCCTCCATTAACAAAAACCTCACCTTCCTCCAGCCCTGTAAAAATTATGCTGTACTTGATTTTCGAGAAGATGGAGAGAAATGCACAGAAAGCCACCGTGCAGCACTCTGCCTCTTACCCTTAGCAGAATTGTTGTTGTTGTTATCTGAGATAGCAGGACTGTGCTTCTTTGGGACTTGACTTCATCATCTGGATGTGCCAGGTCAGGTTGATCATAGCACATCTGTTTCCATCCACACTATACAAGTATCTGTTCAATGCACCCTTTGACAGCATGCTAACAGGTGCGGGTTTTCTATTTCCTTACACTCAGCTTTAAGGCTGTTTCCTGGCTTTCCTTTCATGCAGTCTTGTACAGGTCAAGGATGAAAATAGTTTCATGTTAAAAAACCCAAACAAAATCAAAAAGCTCAACTCCGAGCCTGATTTTTCTGAGATAATGAATGTCACAGCTTCTAACTGGAGCATCACATTCCAAAAGGAACAAAGTGAGCAGCTTTTATTGCTGTGATGATGCATCCTGCTTCCAGCAAAGCAATCCCCATCCACCTTTCTCCAAGTTCTGCTCACTGAGCTGTCACCCAGTCCCTGTGTCTCTCTTTGCTTCTCTGCTGCGGTATTAATTTTTTTCCCTTCATATTTTGTTTATCTCTTGTCACACCCTCCCATTTCCCAACTTCTTTGCCTTTGGCACTCTCAGAACAGCAACGCCCACAGTGCTGATTAATCTCTTAATAAATCTCAGATTCAGTAGCAGGAGTTGGAACTCTACCCGGCTTTGGAGAAGACTCTGACCTTCATCCTGGACTGCCTCAGCCCAGCTCAAACATGCCAGAAAGGAGGAGATGCAATTGCTTTAGTGCTTTTCACCTGTTAACCTGGATAATTCATTTCAGAACTGTGGCAATTTCTGTAACCCTACATTTGAGCAGTCTCTTGTGATGCTTATTATTTGACGCACTGTGGTGTGTTTACTGGAATGAGATAATGGAGGTCACCAGGACCTCCGCAGGAATGTGCGGAGGTGCATGGTAATAGTTTTGTCCCACAAAATCTGTGAAACATGGTCTAAGTCTTAGTGAAATGAAACCAAAATATATAATCACGTATTTAATAATACCAATGCAAAATCAAATTTTTAAATTGCAGTCAGCAATTCTGTAGGAATATCAGCAGTGGGAACCATATAGAACTTCTATACTGTCTCAGTAGTATTTTATCCCTGAGTTCCTCTTTTCACCAGTTTAGCTGCAGAATTGTTAGATCAATGTACACACATTCTCTGTGTGATTAACCATTTCATCTGGAATCCCAAGATGTGGTCTTGGTGACCTTTGGCAAGCTGGATAGTTGTGTCCTGCTCTGCAAAACAGAGCAAAGACTCTATTTGTGGTCTAGTTTGTCACCTTAAGTTAAGCAACAGATGAAAACAGGTTACCCCAAGAGGGTGTGGACGCCCCATCCCTGAAGTGTTTGACGCCAGGTTAAGTGGGGCCCTGAGCAACTTGATCTAGTGAATGACAGCCCTGCCCATGGCAGGTGGATTTGGAACGACATGATTGAGATCCCTTCCACTCCAAACCATTCTATGATTCTATGAGTTCAGTCTCTCACGGTCCTTTTGAGCTGACTTTACAGAGCAGGAATTACCCTAATCTTTTTATCTCTTCAGCATGAGAATTGCATGGCTGGATGTCAGAGCACTCCTTTCTGACATGAGCTGCATGAAAGAAATAACCTACAGCAATGCTAATTTATGGTACCTAATACTGGGATATTTTTTATTGCTCTGGAAAAGAGACTATGAATGCCAGTGAGATACAAATTTTAAATGAGTATATACTTTCTAAAATTAATTCAGTTTACGATCTCTGTTGATCCTGACTCAGTGCCAGCTATATTTCAGGTGGTGTCAGCAGTATTGATGTCATATTTATCAGGAGCTGAATGACAAAATGAGATGATCGCAGTGCTTTTATGTGCCAATAGTGATTGAGCTGGTTTACATGCAGGAAGTGTGGATGCAGGCTCAGCGTTTCACTGCTCATCCTTAGTGTTCTACTGCTGCTTAAGCCTTTCTCTGTTATAGCATCTGCCGTGAGAGTAGCTCTCAGGGAGGCCTAGGGAAAGACAGTCAGTCACACAGATTTCTGATTGATTTTTTATTCACTTTCCCTGATGCTTGATGCAAAATCACTGTATCATTTGCTGTGGAGCTGGTTCTCAGGTGTTATACTGAGTTTTATGCTCCAAAATAGTTACTCCTGTCATGATAAAAGCCAGTTGGGCAGGGATGTCTCGTTACTAAAATTATTAACCTTGATGGTTTATTAATTCTGGTAGTAAGGGAAATAGTAAGTGAGAGAAAACTCACCTACTGAAAAAAATATTCTCAAACTTGAAAGAAGTTTAGACTGTTTAAACGTTCATTTCCTTGCATTGAGTTCAAGGAACTCAAAGGAGTGGAGGTGGTATCCAAACAGCAGAAAACATGGCTAGTTCATGACAAACAGTACGTAAGTTCAAAGGCCAGAATAACTAACCAGCAAATATGTCTAGAGGTTTTTTTTGTCTTTATTATTTGTACTTGTTATCTGTGTGGGTTTATTGTTTTGAGAAGTTAATTAAATCCAGGGGATTCTCAACAGCAAACATTGTGTCCTCGTCTGAACTGGACAAACTGCTTGCTGACCTTGAAGCCTGCAAGGTTTTTGCTCTGAAGATAAGTTTGCCTGCTTTTTGGCGTACACATCAAGAGTACCGTAGAAAAGATTTGAAACTCATAAGAAATATGAAACTCTGAAAAAAAACCAAATAGAGATAATGTCGGTGTTTAATGAGGAGTTCTAAAATGAAAGTTAGGCTACTTTGCATGTTAAAGCGCTTCTCTTCCAAAGTGACTGTTAGAAGAACCAAATGCTTACAGGGTATTTTCTTAATGGCATGTTATGGAAACCGTGTCTGTAGATTCATTTTTTTGGCTACATTGTTCTCTTGAGTTAAATTTTGTTTTACCTGGGACTGAGTTGAAAGCACTTTGGAAGTAGTAGGTACCTAATGCAGAAGTTCCCTCCAGGTCTCTGCAACAACAGCGGTACCTACTTGGAAAGCCAATACTATGTTCTTCATATTCTCCAGAGTTTTAAGAGTTAGTGGATTCTCTTTGTCTCCAATGAGTTAAAACAGAACTAAATGCACATAACAGCTGGGTCTATAACCACCTACTGTGCTTTTTATTTTATTTTACAAGCATGAAGTCCAAACAGAATGTTAAGCAGGGTGTAAAGTTGATATTTTAGTGACCTGAATAGTGTTCAGCCTTGTAATGTCAGTGCTTATACATGCTTCAACCCCCAAGATACCCATTTCTCACTCTGTTGGACCAAATACAGTATCTTTAGCTTAGGAGTGTCAGTGTAACCCTTTCACATTCAGTTGTACAAAAATATTATCTGCTTCAGAAGTCACGCTTTTCTTGTATAACATACCTGTGAAGAACTGACTGAATAAGAGAGGTGAAATTTTGATCGTCTTGACCAAAGGTAATTTGAGGACAAGTGTTAGAGATGAAATTTTGTTTTGGGATGGGATTTTACCTGAATGCTGAATGCACCCACAGCCACTCCCCCAAATAATTTGTAGGACTCAGGCTTCAACATAGGTACAAAACTCATTGGACATTTGGTAAGAGAACTGTGGATAAATGAAGCCAAGGATGGAGAAATCTAAACTGTATAATCTGCCTGGATTATGATGAGCTGTTCATAGGAACTTTGTGTTCTGTGAAAGTGGCATATAAAAAATGTTAAAGATTTTAACTCTTGTTATGTAACATGGGTAATAGTAAAACAAGGAGTAATTAATGGAAAGTAGATTCAGTTTCAGAGAAAAACTTCCAAGAAATCCACAAAGTGATGAGGAAGTACATGACCATGACTGTAAGATCTCAAGGTACTGATGGAGAGATCACACAAGAGTTTAATGGAAAAGCCAGGTGCACACCAGAGACAGAGGATAGATTAGACCTGTGAGGATCTTGTTTTTCCATTTATAATTCTGATTGTTAAGTACATTGTATGTTGTCCATTAATAGGAAGCCAGTTAGACAAAAGATGCAACAGTATTAAAAGGGCACACAGGGGAGGGAGTTGGAGCAGTGCCCTACTGCCCCAGGAGAGATGTCTAGCTCTCCTGTGATGGCTGAAATTCTTTTAAATACTTGAAATAATCACTCCATAAGATGATTAAAAAGTCAGGAGAGTTTGTGGGGGAGGGGTGGTGTTGATGTTAAGTAATCAAACCTGTCAATTAGAAAGACATGGGTACAATTCAAAGGAGGGAAGGATTCAATGCAAAGAACAAGTTGTAGTGTAGGCACCATGTGTTTAGTTACAGTGCTTTGTAAAACTCTAGTGTGCAGGGACTAAAGGCCATGTAGATATAGGACAGGCACAATCTCATTAAACTTGTGCCTTTCACATTTAAGTGGAATTAGGAGAAAGCTGAGGGTTTTCTCTTTCTTAGTTGTAAGGTGCTCAGTAAGATAACTGTTTTTTTAAAATATGGGTATAATATAATTCCAGTGTACTACATACATTCTCAATAACTGTATTTCTTGTATGTTTTTAAATGTGAAAATGTATTTTCATAAGCAGGATGCAAGGAAAAATATCTAAGATACACAGGAGATGGTTGTTTTCTGGTGAAGTTTCACAGATGTAATTCTTATGCAAGCTGAATTCTTCTGATTGTTACCTGCATGTGATGTTGTTACTATATCAGGAAAATTGAACTCACTGTTTCCTCATGTGTTTCAGGTCGGCAAATTCCACCCTTAGATCCTCATGAAAACAGTAACAATGGAGCAATCAAACTTGGAAAGCAGACTTCACAGACGGGTAGGCGGTGCTGCTGACCCAACTTGATCTTTTTAGATTTACTTGAAAAACAGCACCATTTGCCTTTTTTTTTTTTTTAACTGAGAAAGGACTGTGATCTCAGTGACGTGGCTCCTTATCTTGAAAGCAGTAATTTCAATACTTCCCATGAGCAATAACGCAAGGACCAGAAGCAGAAGGCTTTGCTTCAAAGGGATTTTGCAAAACCCAGTTGGAAAATCCTCCCTAATATCCTGTCAAAATTACGATGTCATAGTACTCTGACTCTGTTTAAAGCAATGACTGAGGGGGTTTTTTAATAATAAGATTGGTTTATATATAAAATTTAGGATTGCTGCAAAAACTTACCTTTTACATTGCAAAGTGGACTTGGCATGTTTTTAGAGTTTTCTCTGTAATAATAGGGTGAAAAAAACCACCATAAAACCTGATTTGCTTTATTTTTTTATGGCTTCACTGCCATCTTTTTAGCTGGACTCTGCTTCACTCTTTTTGTAAATCTGTAGCTTCATCTCACACTTTCAGTAAACATCAGCAAGAAATGGACTGAATTTGCTAACTGAATTAAAAAAAATGGATCCAAAGGATGAGCGAATGCAGTTTTTACAGACTAGATGTCAAAATCTGTGTCAGGTGGTGCTGTGTAAGTGAAAGAAGGAGTTGTCATGAAAGAAGCTGCTGGACTCCATACATTTCTAGTGTGCTCCAGAAGGAAGTGAAAATGCAACCACTGTGTGATTCCCTGTGCAGGGTCTAGGTTTCATTAATTACTGCAGATGTAGAAAGAACATAAATACAGGCTTAATCTCCACTACTTACCAGGTTTCCTCCAAATCAGACCAAAGTTGTCTCTGTTCAAAGTTGCCTATTGCTTGGTTTCTAAAAGAGGATGCCACAGTGCCTCACTCCTCAAGGTCCTCACTGCTGCGCTCCAAGGAGTCCTCAAGTTCAGAGAATGATATTTCTGTACAAAAACTGCTCAAGAGAGCACAATATAACTTGGGGTTAGAGGCTGGAATCTAATTAAACAAACCTGAATGTTTGTTTACAAATGTAATTCTGTGAATTTGTGGAGTAGTCTCCTCATTTTTGGTGTGGAAGACCCACTGTGTGCTATCTTCGAAGCATGATGCACTTGAAAATACAGCGTAGGAAAAAAATCCTACAGATGGTTATGAACTGGTAATAATGTAAAACTGTATATGTTTTTCACTTCCATCTTTTATGAATATGTGTGACTGAGATGATAAAATCCAAATTTATCATCTTCATCAGTTTCATTGGAAATGGGAATTAGGGTAAGAAATGCCGGTTTTGAATAAGGGATTCAAAATCAGAGCCCAGCCTGCATTCCACAACATTAATTTGATCTTTTCTGAAGAAAATTATCGTCACTGCACATTTTGAGGGGAACTTATGAAAAGCAAACACAAAGGAAAAACAGCTTTCCACAATAAATCATGAACAGGCAGGCTAAGAGTGTGGTTTCCGTGTTTATACATAAAAAGCAGACCTTATTGGCTGGTTGTGAGATTGCTTTGATAAAGTGTCACTAATTATTAGGACTTGAAAGAGAGCCAGATAAAATCAGCAGGAACATTTTGTCTCCAGAGGGCTTGGAGTAGTTATAGGTGGGAAATGTCCCTCTGGATTTTATCTAAGAATCTAAACTGCATTGTTTTTCACATATAATCCATTTCTCCCATATTTTGGCCTCCTTTGAAAGCACTTATACTTGAAAATATGCCCTTGGGTATTTTGGGTAAATTTTCAGTTGTCACCTGCTGATATATAATCCATGTCTCTGACTCATTGCAGCAACTATTTGACTGATAATCCAGGGTTATTTAAGTGAAAATTCAGCAATCATCATTGTTGGTAGTTGGGGAGGGAGACAAGTTCCTTTAGGGAACATTTAATCCTATCCTGGTACAGGCAAGTCTTCCAGTGGTGCCTGGCTCTTTCACCTGGCTGTGGAGGGAAAACTTAACCTGGCCCCCATCTCTAAAGAAATATCAAACTTACCAGCATGACAAATTCATCCAGTTTATGGCCTCTAG
Source organism: Pachyramphus minor (assembly GCA_013397135.1). NCBI lineage: Eukaryota > Metazoa > Chordata > Aves > Passeriformes > Tyrannidae > Pachyramphus > Pachyramphus minor. Next base: position 943,022 of record VYXB01007950.1, on the reverse strand, counting down.
GACCCAATGCTTCAAGAGATCTGGTTCCTCCTAAGTAAAACCCAGTAAAAGGCTAGACCTTTCACCCAGGAGACAAGGTGAGATTGAACCCGTGTTTTTAAAGATGTCATAAATTTTAGTTCAACATATGGCAGTAATGCAGAACTGACTTTTTAGCTTTTGTAAACCATTTGTAACCTTTTTTTTTTAACGTGGCATCTCAAAAAGTATTAAATCCTAATTGACATGTCTGAAAGCTTTGTAAGATAATTCTGCAAGTACCTTTTATAATTTATGCTGGAACTGGCAAATGATGCTGATCTGTATGGGATGTTGTCCTGAAGTGCCAGCTCTCACAGCTGCCATTGTGCAATATGTGAATCAGAACAGATTTATGAGTTATATGTTAAAATAGTTTAAAATTGGGAGGTTTTTACTGGTGAATGTCAGATTTTTAAAATTTGATTGCTGACTAAGTAGGCTCAAGATGTTTTTCCATTTGGTGGGTCAAATCTAAATCACCTTATTCTGCTTTTAGTCAAGAAAAAGATCTGAATGAATAAGGATTCTGATTGTGTAAGTTCTTGATGTTTGGTTTACTGTGAGCTTGAGCAACGAAGTCTGAAGTCACAGGTGAAAAAATAACAGGCCACTGTGCTGCACAGAGCATCTCTCATTTTCTCTGAACACGGGGCTTGCCTTCAATGATGATGTTGCCTCTCTGCTGTTCGTCATAGCTAAAGTGCAGCTTTCACATGCCTCTTCAAATGGGATTTGTTATAAAAATTGTGATTTTCAAATGTAAAATTAATGATTTCTGCTTCCTTTTATTGCCTGTGTTGCTTGGAAAGTACCACTACCCTTCATAAACAGCCAGAAAAATTACTAAGAAAACCCCCCAATCTCGGAGTCAAATTTTCAGCAGCAACTGGAATTCCTCTTACTAGTTAATGGCTGATAAACAGTTAAATTACTGTACAAGAGCACCTGACCCTGTAGCTGATCGTCTGTAATAATAGGAATAATAGTAATATCAATGCTGCCGTTCTAGGTTAGCCAGCTGGTGCTGGATTTGTCCAAGATTTATTTTCTCAAGAGAGCAGGCAGCAGGACTGAGGCATAGGCTGTAGTGCCAAGGATATTTGGTGGAGCTTGTTTGCACCATGACTTGAGACTGTGACTGTCCAGTTGTGGGTGACTTGCTTTTCTGGCTTGTCGCGAACTAGTTTAAAAACAGAATTATGAAGGAACTGGTTTTCATATATGCTCCGCATATGTGTGTGTATATAAGTACAGTTTTATATTGTTATGCTGACATGTAGTGTTTTTTCACTATGTCTGGTTCTCATATACTGCACATTGTATTCTGTAAGTACATTTTTTTGTTAATGATCACTTCACCTTTGTGGACTTAAAGTTGCAGATCAAAGGTAGCAAGAAGATAGGTACACATAGGTACAATTGTTGACTTGCCATTCTTATGCATGAAAATGGCATATTATAGAAAAAGTTCGTCTTGCAGACTGAGAAATCTAAAAAAGGCCATTATTATTCAAGAATTGGGATTCTGAAGTAATAAAGTGACACTCAAAAAAAAAAAAAAGGAAAAAACTTACTAATTTTGTTCATGGTGCAGCATGTCTGTCTGAAGTGCTGCAGTGTAACGTGGGTCTGTATCAATACCTAGAAAAGTTACCTGTCATCCCATGTCTTCAGTAATCCTTCACAGCACATGGTAATAAGCATGACTAGGTAGATTACATGTGTAAGCATTCTGACTATAATTAGACCGTCTCAGTGCAGTGATACATTTTACTGTCCTACCCTTAATTATTTAAACCAGAGTCAGTGATAAATTTTAGTTAAAATTTCAGTTTAAAATCACCTGCTAAGTATTATTCCTCTGTTTTGTTTATATAAGGGCTTTGACTGGGCTGGACCCACTCGCTTCATGTATGGGATGCTGCAATCTGTTAATACTTTACCTTTTGTTTTACATATTAATTGTATCATACCTAATAATATTTTTTGCCCTCAAATGTAGTTTTGGTGTTTTATTTAACCTACAATGATTAATGCTAATAAATGTTTTAAATGCCTCTGATTTGGGGATGTCTCTGGTTTCAATAAAGCAGAACAAAATTGCTCTCATTTTGCACATCATTTGCTCTTGAAAAAGGTCTCCCTGCAGCCTGTGGATTACTTGCCTGGGATTTAAATGCTGCCTGAAACGTGTACGGTTGGCCTAATAGCAGAAACTGAATGTATTCCTGGAGGATCCTGCAGTGCAGGTGAACTTCCAAAAACCAGAAAAAGGTGATCTGAAAATCCCTTTGATAAGTTATTTGATTTATCCATTAGAAGAGAGGGACCTGAGCGGCCAGTATCTGCTTAGAAATTTAGAATAGTAGCTGTCAGTAGAAAGTGAGCTTCTGATTACCACTTGCTTTGAATAGCAGCAATGACTGGCTTGTCTCATAAGACACTTTCTCTTTTGTATGTTTTTATTTTGGTGATACATTTATTTTTCCCCCCTGCTTAATGTCCCTCAAACTTGTGTTCAGGAGATAAGAATTAACACTCTCTTAAGAAGTATGCAGTGTTTCATACCCGTTAGTGCTATTGTTTCAAGAGGTGTTTAACCTCACCAGAAGTTTTTTGCACTGTTTGTTTCATATTTTCAAAGTTGTTACCACAACTATGAGGACTATGAATAAAGGGTTGGGTTGTTTGGGGTTTTTTTTAAGGAAAAATGGTGTTTTGGACTAACATTTTTCTAACTACCATGATAAATTCAACACACATCAGTACACAAGAGGCACAATAACTCAAACAACAGCACAGAACACCATTTTTATATATATGAGAAACCAGTATTTCAAAGAGTTTTCATAGCTGAGTTCAGTTACTGCTGGATAGATACTCAGCAGGATCTGTTCCCTGCCTTAAAGCACTTATAATTGTCCTGAAAAAATTATGCATCTTTCCCCCAGCTATATATAAATAAGAATGAGCCCATATACACAACTGTAAACTAAAAGGTGATGTACTTAATTTGAGGAAAGTTTTAGCCCCTTAACTATTGCCAGTGTGCTGGAAAATCAGAAGTGAATGCTGTTTTGCCTTTACGTATGTAAAGAGAGTTGTGCCCCTTGATGGATCAGTCCTTGTGTTGTCAGTGGATGTTTTACATGACTTAGAAGCACGTTCTTGTGGTGCTTTAGGTTAGTTTGGAGTTGAATTTAGCAATGAGAGGGGAACCGGACAATTGGCTGGAAAATAAATCTCTTCTGCTTTTATTTTGAAGATTGAAGGTTGTGTCTGGAGGTACTTCAGGAAAAGTATTTGACATTTCAGCCTTCAAAAACCTTCCTGACTCCGGCTTCAGTCCTTCTGTAAAGAGCATCATAGGACATCCTGCTGTGATCTCCTGAGCACTGTACTGAAATCAGGACAGCGAGGCTAATGAAATAGCCTGTGTAGCTATTTCATATCTCCACCCCCTCACCTAATCTGCAAAAGTGTTTAGGCCACTACCAGGTTTGTGAAATGCCTCCCTTCCCTGAAAGGAAAACAGTAAACTGCAGGATTATTAGTTTCTTATCCCTCCTTGATGTTGTTTTACACAAGGCTACAGAGTAATTTTCTTTAAAAGTGTTCAAACACTCATGGGAGGATAGACTAGCTAAAGACGTTTGTACAAATGCCCCTGTTAATTGGTGCAGGTTACTTCCTAAAGTCTCAACACCAGTGATAGGATGGTTCTTGGCCATCAATAGTGTCCTCTTTTGATCTTCTGTTTTTAAACAGCTGGACCAGGGATAAAGTAATGGCTTGATAGGAATGCTCTCTCACTGTCCAAAAGTAAGACTTTCCACTAAAAAGTATGAAATCAATGGTTGACCACATTTAACAGATTAAGATGAGAAGAAATACGTAATAACATAATACAGGCGTTTTTTGTGTATGAAAACCCTATTTCAGATGGGTTTCTTCTATTTCAATTAAGAAGAGTCCTTACTGCCAAATGCCTGTATTTCTGATACTACCAAGTGGGTCTTGATGCAGACTAATTTGCATTACCTCTTACCACTGCTGTGTGTTTTGCAGGAATATGAGGACAGCCTCATAATACTAGCAGTCATAATCATTTGGTTTTCAAGAGATAGGTGTAGAAGTGTTACCAGAATTGTTTTGTAACATAGATGTTGTGAAAACTTGAAGACAGTACACTGACAGAACTTGGTGTAAGAGACCTGTACAAACTTGCGTTTTATGTCACAGCAATAAACAAGTTTTTAGTCAGATGTCATTATTCAGTGCAAAGAAGAGGACTTTGAGGCTTCTGATTAGGTATTAAACATTCAGCATCTCACGAGTGATTTCTCTTTTCTGGTTGCTAAATTACTCCACCACAAAAACATTTTTATACCTGAGACTCCCTGAAGAACTGAAAACAAAACAAAACAAACAAACAAAAAAAAAAACAAAATCAAAAAATGAAAGCTTTCTTTGAAAAGTACTGACCTTGTTTTCCCAAGACCTTCATGAGAACCCGAGCTTTCTCTTTCCTGTCAAAAGTTCTTTGAGACACACCTTATTTATGATACATCCAACCTTTCTATTTGCTACACTTTGGGAATTTTGAAAAACAAAAATGCCTTTCCCCTAAAGTCCATTTAATTCACATTTATTTTACCTAGTCAGTGCCACTCCTGCTCCCTCCACAACAGTAAAATACACGTTTAAATAAGAAGATAAATACTTAACAACTGAACCCCTGTTCCCCCACAGTAAGTAGAGTACTCTGGGGAAATGATCTGTTACAGACTAAAACAGAAATGATCCCTGTGCTTCTGATTACGTATTGATAAGTACCGATCAATAAGGAAGTCGGCTTACATGTCTGAGAGATGCCCTTGAGGAAAATGAACTTCACATTCCTTCCTCCTGGTCAATATAACATGACTTGGGGGGCAAGTGATAGCATTGTTGTTACTGACTAAAAATAAATAAAAAATGAGTAAGAGGATGGTAACATTTTCTCTTCACTTGTTTAATAGGGTTGAAATGTAGGTTAAGCACCTTATAAAAGTAATTCCTGCTGCTTCTTATCTTCAAAGGCTCAACTTGCTTTGCTGACAAGTATATGTTTGGAGTTTTCACAGCAGTTTAATATTCTAGCTCAGCAAAAAATCAAGTCATCACCAAACCCACAATCACTACCAAATATCCAAGGTCTTGTCTGTGTTCATCACCCATCACATGGGACAATTTTGCACTGTAGATATTTACCAAAAAAGGCATAAAATGTGTAGAAAGAATCTAATAAAAGCCCTTAGAGAGAAGTACCTTCAAAATAAAGATTATCTTTACTGTGCTATTTCTTGAGGAAGTCAGAAACACAGATGCGAATGAAATCGCTTTTCTGGCACCATTTCTTTTAGAGTTTGTACTTTGAGTTTTGCCACATTCTGTAGGTCATTCCTGATTCTCAAGGAAAATTTGTTTTCAAGGTGGCAACCTGAACCGCCTGCTGGCACTTAACCAGCTCTCCTCCCACGCCACAGCCTTTGAATGGTTCTCCTCATAATCTCAGCAAGGAGGGACAGAAGTCTTGCTAGCAGCTGACATTTCTAATGGAGGTGACTCAGTTTCTTGACAGTTTTGAATACAAAGGAGGTTCTTGAGATATGCTGGAAATATGAACTCACAATGACCTAGGAAAAGGCTTTCAAGGATGAAGTTGTTTCCTTGTGACAGACATACCAGAAAAGGAAACTTTTTCTTTTTTTTAATGTAAGTTTTTCAACACAGTTTTTGTTTGGGGTTGTTTTTATGCTTTTAGGAGGCAAAATTTCTGGAGAGGAAATAGGTTTCTTGGAATGAAAATAGAGTCAGAATGTCATGTTTATTATTAAATTCTGAAGAGGGAAAATAATATTTAGAACTGAAAAGAAAGGACAAACAACGTGACGATGATGGTGGGTCACAACCCTATTGAGGTGATAAGAAACAAAAGCTATGTCTGAAATACAAAATCTGGATTTGGGGTACAAAATATCACATTATAAATGGTCAGAGTGCCTATACATGCATTTCATGGCACAGCCACGTTAACACCACTGTTACTTGAGAACCCTAGCTAATAACTGAACATAAACAAACACAAGATCAAGAGTACATCAGGTGCCTATGCTCCACCTATTAAAAATGATACCATATCTTTACCTGTGGGTATATCTGAATTTACAAAGTACAAAGTCCACTGAGTAAAAGATGATACCCTTTCACATAGTCCATGACACACTGGTTGAGTTGGAACCCTGGGCAAAGGGCTTTAGCTAATATATTCCAGTGCATTTACACAGCCACCCTGCCTACATGGTTTAGCTTTTCATGAAGCTTGATGCTGCCTGAATGATGTTTTGGAATGATGGGTGGTTTTGCACAAAATGAGCAAATTGCTCCAGAGAAGACTAAAGAAGAAAGGATGAGATGATGATAAATGCATCCAAATAGGTCTGCATTGACTGATTTAACCACGACATGTAGTATGTACTTAGGTACTTGCTGCTGGCAGTATAAAGGCTTTACAATAACACAACATCCATCACTGAAAGTTAAAATGGAGGGATTTTTATTTTATTTCTCCCAGGAGGAAATTGATGCCTTAGAAAATCCACAAGGCTTGAGTCATCAAGTCATCACTGTCAGCGGGCACGTCTTTCAGACACTTCGCCTTATCTCACTGTGAATCACACACCAGTGAAAGATGCATACCATGGCAAAAAATTGCACCCTTCCTTTTAAACTGTGATAGACAGTTTAAAAAATTGCAGGGCCTGAAGCAACTACTAGATTAGAAGGAGAGCCGCCATCTAAGAAGCCTGTTCCACGTCACATCAGTGACAGCGAGGTGAGGATGTCTTGGAGCTACAGGTTTCAAAGCTCTAGGAAAGCGGTTACTTAGCTATTTGGCAAAATTACTCAGCCCGTGTCTCTGGTAGTGTAGAAGTAATTGAGGTTACCTTCTGACAGGTCTGCTTTTGAAGAAAGCTAGCTTTCCTTGTGAAATGGTGCCAGGAGTCCCATGAGAGGTCCCTGTTCCCCAAGATGTTGAAGACAACACATGGTCTCTGCCATTTTCAACCGCCTTCAGAAATTTTCCTTGCATTTGGTGGGAAATCCAAGCCATAAAAAAAATCCTGAATGTTAGGTAATTCTAATGTATATTTCAAGCCGGGCAGACGCAGGCAAGGGTTCAGAATCAGGGTTCAGAAACTTCTGGTATCTTCAGATCATTCTGGAAATGATCTGAAAGGAGGTTGTGTTTTGAGCTAGGACATCTGATTTTAAGCACAACCATGTCATAAAAAGGGTGATGAGGGTGATGAGGTGATGGAAAAAATGTCTATCAAATTTTGTAGTCATTGCAATTTTAAATATAACCATTACTATAATGTCACAGTTGTTGTTTGCCTACACCTTTCATACTCAGAGCTGGTCCATAGAGGGGCAGATTTTGACTGATGATGACAGGGTATAAATTGTTATTCTTCTCTCACTCAGGTAAATGCCTCCAATTTATATACCCATCCTCTCTGGAGAGAGGTCAGAGATCCTTCTACGCCATCCTGAATAAGGAAAATTTAAAGTCAGGCCTTTGAGACCTTGAGGCCACCGTTTGCCTCTATGCATGTTGAATTAACCCACTGTCAGGCCTCCACGGCAGCTCCCATTGCCTCCCTCAGAACTGGCCTCTGTATTGCCTCCTGGCTTCGGGAGTGGTTTTGTACGTTTCTAAGTTTTCCTGTGAGGCAACTGCAAATATTTCATTTCCTTATGATGTCATCTGGTATCTGCTGAGGGCACAATCAAGGAAAGTGTTGCATTTTGTTACCTACTCAACTCACATGAGGGCTACAAGGAGAGTAAAAACTGAAGATGTGCAAAAATCTGTTTAAGCTCATCTTGGGCAAGCTCAGCTGTTCTAGAAAATGATTCAGATAATTGATAGACATTGCTATGGTCATCCCATCAACTGAATTATCTCTGCTTGCATTTAAGAATGAATCCATCTATGTTATTGAGGCTGAAACAGTCGGAAGTCAAGTCAGTCATAATGCAGTCAGAAGTCATCTGATCCTGTCCAGTCTTTTATTATGAGTTGTTACTGAAATTTGTTAAAATTGAGTCAGTGGTCTAAATTAATCATTCAGAAACCTTTATCCACTTCACTCCCTAAGAGACAAATGTAAGACTGAAACCTTCATTTCGCTTTTCAATAAATGGAAAAAATAGTGAAGAAATATCACACATGATGTCACTGGAATACACGAACTTTACCAAATACATGACAAGTTTTGAGGAAGAGACTAGTTCTCAGGTTTAAAATGTGACTTAGTAAAAATGTAATGATGCAGCTCCTTGCTTTGCTGTCCATCAAAACTATCCAGATAAAGCCTCCTAAGATTTGCTGAAGCTTATGTACAAGGCTTGGAAACAAAACTTAGAATTTGAAAATTGCCTGAAGAGTAATCTTTTTAGTTTAGTCATCTCTGAGATTGAACATCTAATATTTTAACTTGGTTAAAAGTTTTGTTACTGAGGGACAGGCCAAAATCCAGGTCAGGTGTTTCTGTCACAACTGTATTGTCTTTAGATAGCTAACAAGAACAAAATGCAACAATTTCTTTTTAGACTTTGATATGAATTCAGATAGGTACTAGTTTCTGGATAATAAAGCACAGTTTTTCCCAAACTGCTTTGAAAAGATGGATTTTTTCTGTTATAATAATGAAGTGATATGAAATTTTTTCCCCTCCACTGTATGTGTGAGAGAATGTTCATCAATGAAAACAAAAAACGTTTAAGTCTTCAGACTCTAATGCTCCCAAGAGTATGACAAAAAAATTGGTGGAAAAGCTGTTGGAGCCATTTGTCTTCATTCTGAAAATTATGTTGGTGCACAGGGGAGATTTCAAATGACTAGTAAAAAGTGAATGTGGCACACTGTAAAGAATAAATGCAATGGGTTTGTATAATTACATGCATTACATAGACCCTTGGCAAAATACTAATAAAGACAGATTATAAATACAAAAATAAATAGAAATTAATTCATAGATAGTAGCTTATGTAATGTTAATAAATATATATGTTTTTGTGGAAAATAGATGCATTCAAGCAACAAGATGAGACTAAAATGGAGTTGCTTAAGATAGATGTTTTGACTTAATACACTTGGATTATTTTAAGTCATTTGATGTAGCTCTGCATGACAATCTGGTAAAAAAAAAAGCAGTACTATAAAAAATCAATTCACCTATATCAAATTCTCTGGGAACCAATTAGCAGCTACATCAGCATGTTTCTACTCTCTTCTAATGTGTTATTTAACAGCTTCAAAGGAGCTAATGCAGCTCAATATCTTTATCAGTGATCTGGAAGAAAACAGAAACTCTGCTAGTAACTTTGCAAATTACACCAAAATTGCTGGAAAGGAAAGAATGGAGAGAAAAAATTACATGAAGGTATTGAAGTTGGTGCTTCAGATCTTAAGCATTAAACCAGTATTGAAAAATAGGATGAGTCTCAATGTGGAAGATTGCTGCTGTCTTCAGAGGTAGGATCCTCTGAAGCCTCTGGTGCTGGCCCAGAGAGGGAGGGTGATGATTGAATAGAAACTACTCTCTGATCCATTATAGATTCCCATTTTCCTAATTTCTATTATTTGTCTTACTTGAGGAAGGAAAAAATGCAAAGAATTGCCTGGCACAAGAAAAAAATCACATTCCAGATTTGCAGTGCTTAACTTAGTTTTTCTATTAGATTGCTATTAATTTTCATTAAATTTCTTTTTCTCATACTAGGGAAAAACAAGGGGAAAACCCATCTGCCTCCTTTGAAGATGAAAGTAGGGGAAGTTTGCTGGCATGCCTGCTAGACAGCAGGAAGACAGAGGCAAGGAACAGTGCGAGTTAGGAGAGAGGGAAAGCAAAAAAAACACCAGCCAAAGAGGGCAGAATTAGTTTGGGGTTGATGGAGTGGGAGCTGAAGGGTCTCTCTCACACTGTAGTGTGTTTCCCTCTGAAAAGCAGAATTGAAGCCAGGAAACTCGTGGAATTAAAATATAGATTGTACAGTTAAAGTCTGTACTGAAAGGCATACTCACAAAATATTTACATGCATTTAACTTTATGAATTTAACAGTGAAAGTTCTATTTATGTTTTTATCTGCAACAGGTATGTAGGCACAGGATCAAAGTAGTGGGTGAATGAGTACATTTCTTAACCGTCCTTGTCAGTGCTTGGTGTTTGGAAGGGGAAAGTGGTGAATATTCAGGGTTGTAGGTGGAAAACCCTGCACATGGTTGCAGTGCCCATGGTGTAGGTAGGACCTGCTGAAGGGCAGAAGGGACTGGGTTGCCTACGGGGAAGGGGAGCATCAGAAAAGCATGATAGATCGCTGGCTTGTGGGTTCACAGGGAGTGGGAGTGGAAAGGCCCCATGTGGGGTAATCCAGGTCAAAGCATCTTTTGCTACGTGGGGCTTTATGCAGACCTTTTTACCCCTTGCAACTTCAAAAATGCTGTCACTTATTCCTGCTTTGCCTCTGCAAAGTCTTCATACCTGTTTTGAGGTGACCCCCAAAGTCTGAAAGACACAGCCCTGTGTTTGTGTAGCGTATCAATTGCATATTGCAATCTAACAGGTCCTCGTGGGTATCATTTGCACAATGAAGCTATAAATAATTCAGTATTTGGCATTCAAAGATTCCATCCATAATAATATGCAGACTTTTTTCTTTTTTTTTTTTTCTTCCCCAAATACAAAGTAAATATTTCATAAATGATCTCTCAGGTACAGTGTTCAAGCTTCTGTGCAGACACAGAAACCAGAGTGGGGAGATGATTCTAGAAACCTTGTGTCTTTATTCCTAGAGATAATGAATTAATCAAAAGCAAAGATTTTTCATGTGTGTATTAGTCCCACATTAGTAACCTTAGCTTCCTGCATTTGCTAAAGAAGCATTGTAAGCACTTGTCTGTTTCCTGCCACAAGACAAGGGAAAGAATTTCCAGGAGATGCACACAGTTAATGAAAGGAGAGTGGCTCCGGATGCCCACAGGACCTGTGATCTTGCAAACCTGAAAACTCCCAACTTTATGTAGAACTTTATGTGTCCAGTATTCCTGTCGATTGCATAAACACGTGCAATTGCAGAGGCAGACCTTTAGCTGGCATAAGTGCTTGTGAGTTAATTGATCGTTCAGAGTGAAGAAAAATCTTTATGTTATTTGGTAACAGACTATGAGGGAATGGATATTTCCTCATCGGTCACTATGCAAATGATTGAATCCACTGACAGTTTCTATGTCTCCCCTTCTTTTGCTCTGCTCATTTTCAGGCTCTCAGCTAATTTGATCTTTCAGCAGAGACAAACATTTCATTCCCCTGTTCGTGATAACTATTTATTTTTAAAGTGGTGTTAGCAGAGTTTTATCTGTCTCCTTCTGTCTGGCCCTGCTTAATTGATGGAAAAAATAGCTGTCTACAATGTTCTTCCTTGAGAAAACGTGCTAATTTTCCCCTAGAGATCTTCTTCTTGTGTCTGCCTTTAGTCAATTCTACTCAATTTTGTAAGAAAAATCTAGCACTGCTCCTTCAGTTGTGTTTACTTTCTCTTGTAACCATTGCAAACTAATGTGCCCTGGGAAAAGGAGCTGGATTCTTCTCATTTGCAAATACCATTAACAAAATTGTGGACCAAATTCCATGCTCAGCTTCAAATTACACACTCAATTAGGGCCTGATCCAATGCTTATTAAAGTCACTGGAAAAATTCCTCCTGATTTCAATGGGCTGTAGCTCAGACCTTGGGGAATGGACATTTCCACTGCAGATGATGAGTTTAATCTTTGAACATGCTGGAATTCACACAATGATAGACTCACAGGGCTGGAAAGGACTTCAGAGGTCACATCTCAAGGCAGGATCAGCTAAATTTATATCTCCCAACAGATGTCTAACCTGTTTTTAAAGGTCAGTGACTGCGACTCCATGGATTGCGCTTCCAGGAAATGTTTTTCAATAATTATCCTTACTCTTAAAAAGTTCTTTGTATCTGCTGTAAATCAGTTCTTGCTCTAATCTGCACCCATTGCTTCCTTTTTTTATTCAAAGTAAATAAGAGAAAATACTATTTTCTTTCTGTTTGCAATAGCTTTTAATGTATTTGAAGACTATTACTGAACACATGAGGCAATCTTGTCTTCCTTAGGCTAAACAACCTTGGTATTTCAGCCTGTTCTTATGTTTCAGTCTGTCTGTTTTCTGGATTTCAGTCATTACAAGTCGTTTCTTCTGGACCCTCTTCACTTATCCCACACCTTTCCTGAGAGATAGTGCCCAAAACCAAACAAATCACTTCAGCGCAGGTCTTATCAGCGCTTAGTAGAGGGATAGCAGTTCATGTGTCAGGCACAGTCTCAGTACAGTGCTTGTCTTTCACACGTTGACGTGACACTATTTGCCCCCATTTACCTTGTGGCCCGTCAGAACTGAACCCGGGCATAATTCGAAAACACAATTCGAGGGTTTCCTGGGAGTGCTGGGGAGAGGCTGAGAGCAGAATTATCAGTGTAGAACTGCTAGGTGTATTAACAGAGCAAATGAAAGGGGGAGTTTTGAATTGTCTCATGATTTCCCTCATGAATGAATATGAATGTAAGAATCAATTATTGAAAACAGTATTCAAAACCCCATTTCCTTCATAAGTTTGTCCTTTGTCAAAGGACTAATGGCTGTTAGCACGTTTGAAATTGTCTGAGGAATCATCCAGTTCTTTCAATTGTACTTTAAACCACAAAGACAAGATACCACTTTTATCTTGTTCTTATGGAAGTTAATGGTCTAGGGCATTTTTGTGTTCAGTAGAACGGAATTGGGTCAAAAATACGAAAAGCACATAAAATTTTACACTGTAGCTATTTATGAGAATGCCACTCTGTGTTGTTGTCTTCTTTCTATATGAATATTCAACATGCTTTGTGTGATTTTGTAATAATTTACTAGGTAAAGAAATACACTCTATTCAAACCAAGCTGAAGATATTCAACTACGATCTACTTTTCCAATCTGTGGCAACATTTGAATAGTGCCATAAATCGTCAATAATAGTGCGGACTGCAATTTTACCTCTGATTTACAATATAAAAAGTGGGCCTAAAATTATATATGGAACTCACTAGCAGTCAAGCAAATGATGACTAGAGCCTGCTGTATGAACATTTTGGTATTTCAGAAGATAAATAGCAGCACTAAAAGGCCAGATATTTCCTTAAAGAGAAATTGGAATGTACTCTTACCTTTATACCTTTGCATTTTGCAATATTTACTGACTTAGCAGTGCAGGATGCATGAGATACTTCACTGAGGGAAACATAGAATTTTCCCATTAACAAAAAAAGTAATGTGGCACTTGGTTGCTTTTACTGACAGTCTCAATAACACCAAGGAATTGCAAAGTAGGTTGTGATATTGTTTAATTGAAAGACATTTTCAAGAGTTAGTGGGACTGAATAAACTACCTGCACAACAAACAATGGAAAAAGCTGTTAAGAAACTGAATCTGTTCTGCTACTTCTCAGTTATTGCTTATTTAATATTAATTAGCAAACAGTTTTGAAAGATGTCAAGCCATCCCCAAACTGAGATCTTGTAACAACAATACTGAGTTCATAGTGTGAAAAACATGAAGAGCTGCAAATACACAGGACAAATGTTGACCTCAGATTAAGCAAATGTTATCCTTTTGCAAGCAGTGATAAATGCACTGAAGACACTTCTGGAATGACATCACCAACTCACCAAAATCAGTGACAGGAATTCTATTGACTGCAACAGATCCAAGATTTCATTCCTGAACTGTGTATGAGGTGTTGAAATGAAATGAATCAGATGTTGGAGAAGGTTGCCAGATATTGCTGATCAACAGAACAGGTGTTGTTTAATATAAAAAATCACATCAGTCTGGATGAAATAACAGCATTAGATCAGAAATTATACTAAATGCAATAAAACATATCAATGCATTATTAAGGTTCAAAATGTGTTCAAACAACAACAAAGTCTACATTAAAAAAAAATGTTCATGTATAATTACCATTAAGCCACCCACTCAGTGTTTATCCAGTAACTTTGCCAATACTAGGACACAAAAGGAGCAGATTGAGGCTGGACAGGAAAGCACTGAGCTGGGCTGCCCAGGGAGGCTGTGAAATCTCTGTCCTCGGAGGTCTTAATGACTTCACAGGACAAAGCTCTGAGTGACCGGGGCTGAATTCAGCTTTGACCTTGCTTTCAGCTGGAAATTGAACTACGGCCCTAGTGGGGTTTCCTCCAGCCTCAGTGATGCTGTGACATCCCTCTGTGAGCCACAGAGCTTGAGGCTGTGCCCTGTCCTTCATTTACTGCCTCTCCATATGCTGGTGATAAGTATTAACCCACTTTTCCCCCAACCTGTGCACACCCCCTGATGTCAGTTATATCTGTTGCACAACCATGTCCAACAAGGTGCTCGCACTGAAAACCATGCATGGGAAAACCTGTAAGACCTGTTGCCATATTAACAAGGGAACAAAGTCTACATTTCTCCTCTGTTTTTCTTAGACACGAGATGTATAGAAGCATTAGACAGCAGAGGTATTCCTGTCTTCTACATCTGCATAAAGGAAGCAGATTTTTGATTCTTACTTTGCACCATTACTTTTTGACCACATTAAAAGGAGAAAAGACAGAAAATTATCTGTCATTTAGTATTTTGCAGTAGTTTCCCATGTCTTGTTTTTTTTCAAGCCAAGACCCAGTTCTTCTGGTACATAATCACCAGGTAATCCTGGAGCTAAATTACCACTTTCTGAGAAGTGCACACTATGGCTTAATCTTTGGTGGATTCATGAACAGAAACAGAGTAAGCATGGAGATAATAGAGTTAACATTCTTCTTCCATGTTAACAGAAGAAGAAAAACCTCTGTCTTCCAGTTTATCTCCCAGATCCCAAGGGTAAGAATGCATAAACAGAGTGGAACATTGGTTTTGCTAACAAAGCCCAGCAGACCACCAGATAACAACTTTAAATATTGCACTGTAAATAAAAAATGTAATTTAAGATGCTGATTTATGTGCATCATAAAATAAGTTTGTAGCAGGAAAACTGCAGCCAGTAGTAGTTACAGTGTTCTAGTGACATTTTCACACATATGCCACATAACTCCACCTATTGAAGCCAATTCTAATCAGGTAAGACTGCTCTGAGGTACTTTTCTAGAGCGCTTCTTTCTTATTTCTTCTTCAGTCAGTAATGGTATTAAAAGTCATGTGGGTGACACTTTGCTGTTGGCAAGAATAGCACAGAGAAAAGTCCTGAGTAGGTATCTGTGATGGTGGCAGGCCTGGATGGAGGCTGTACCAGAGACAAGGCAGAGCCTGAACCTAAATTGCTCAGAGGGTCTCTCCAGTTGAATGGCCCCTTCCTTCATGACTGCATCTGAACTAGAGGTATCCACCAAAGAAATTATGTGATTTACAAGTCTTACTATGATAAGCCGATTTTGAGCATAAGGCATTGATGTAATTTCAATGTATTTATTATCAGAACATATTTTTCAAATGGGTTATTATGTCCCTATACATGTTCTAAGCATACCTAGGCCGGATTTTGCAAGAGAGAAAAGAATGTGTCATCTTCTATCACCTGTACTCTAACCTTGCCTGAACACGATCTTGTACATCTTACAGCCAGATTCTTCAGAAGTAGATTTAGGACCCATGAATCATCAAGGTTTGGATGGATTTGGCTGTCTAACTGTATTTTTCTTGTTTGTTTGTTTGTTACTGGTGTATTCAAATACCCCAAGATGCACCATCTGCTTGAAAGTATGGTACTAATGAAAAGATCCACTGTGACAACACTATGCCTAACAAAAAGCGCAAGTGAGGAGGATGGCGAACACCCCATGTTCCTGCCTACTAATAAATAATGGCTCTTATTTCTCATTCAGGTTTTGCAAGAGCTCAGTCTCTCTCAGAATTTCACATAGGGTTGGAAGGGACTTCTGGAGCACATCCAGTCCAACCCCCCTGCCAAGGCAGGGTCACCTAGAGCAGATTCTACTGGAATGTATCCAGGTGGATTTTGAATGTCTAGAGACTGAGACTCCACAACCTCCCTGGGCAGCCTTTTCCAGTGCTCTGCCACCTGCAATGTAAAGAAGTTCTTCCTCATGCTGAGGTGAAACTTCTTGTGTTTTAGTTTATGGCCTGTTTATTGCTTCTCATCCTGCAGGGCACCATCCTCTTGTCACCTGCCTTTGAAATAGTTATAAGTCTTGATGAAATCCCCTCTCAAGTCTTCTCTTCTCTGGATTAAACTGACCCATTTACTCACTGTTAATATTCCTAAGCCTTCACATAATGACAATTTTCCCACTTAAGCAGTGTCTTTGGCTGTTTTGCCCACCGTGGGACCCACTACCCAGGCTCGTCCTCCCTCCTCCATCTTCGAGCGCAGGGCTGGCCCAGCCACCGCTCCCTGAGGCCCGAGGACAGGGCGCCCCCCGGGGCTCCCCGACAGACTACAACTCCCGGCTCCCCTACAACAGGCCCCGCGCCCGCCGCGCGGCACGCTGGGAGCTGTAGTTTCCCCAGCGCGCCGTGGCAGCCCAAAGCGCGCAGCCAGTGGCGCCCTTCCTGCGCCCGCCCGAACTGTGTGTGTGTGTGCTTGGGAAGGCGGGGAGCGGGGGTGCCGCTTCTCCCCGCTCCGCTCCAACCAGCGGTGGTTGTGGGGACCGGACCGAGCCGGGCCGCTGTGGGGGACAGGTTGGATCCATGACCCCAGTGTGAGGTTCAACAAGATCAAGTGCCGGGTCCTACATTTCTGTCACACGAACCCCATCCAGCGCTACGGGCCGGGGGCAGAGTGGCTGAAAAGGTGCTCATCAGAAAAGGACCTGGGGGCGCTGGTCGACAGAGGGTTGAACATGAGCCAGCAGTGTGCCCAGGTGCAAAGAGGGCCGACGGCATCCTGGCTTGTATGAGAAATAGTGTGGCCAGCAGGACCAGGGCAGTGATTGTCCCCCTGTACTTAGCACTGGTGCGGCCGCCCCTCAAATCCCCTGTCCAGTTCTGGGCCCTCAATTCAGGAAGGACACTGAGGTGCTGGAGTGCATCTAGAGAAAGGACACGAAGCTGGTGAAGGATTCGGAGCACAAGTCCTAGAGGAGCAGCTGAGAGAGCTGGGGGTGTTTAGTCTGGAGGAGGATCAGGAGGGACCTTATCACTGTGTACAGCTACTTGGAAGGAGGTTATTGCGAGGTGGGGGGTCAGTGTCTTCTCCCAAGCAAACAGTGACAGGATCAGAAGACACGGCCTCAACCTGCACCAGGGCAGGTTTAGGTTGGACGTTTGGAGGAATTTCTTCACGGAAAGGGTAACTGGAATGGGCTGCCCAGGGAGGTGGTGGAGTCACCGTCTCTGGGGGTGTTTCAGGAAAGACTGGACGTGGCACTCAGTTAATGGGGTGGTGTTCGCTGACAGGTTGGACTCGATAATCTCGAAGCTCTTTTGCAACCCGACTGATTCTGTGACTGTGATTCTGTGACGACTCGCTTCAGAAAGCACAGGAAGGCTCTGAAAGTGAATGTCTCCCTGCGTGTGCGGTGGACCTCGACATGCGCGTCCGCGCATGCGCGGGG